>OY757017.1:21362600-21538600 GCA_963580285.1 Lucinisca nassula
TAGCTGAACAGTATGAGCAATTTTGGTAGAGGGACACCAAACGAACATTCCTGTGAAATAATTTCAAAATTCATCCACTGGTTAAGGAGAAGAAATCGTTTAAAAGTTTTTCTATTTTTGCTCTGGCAGCCATTTTGTTCACCCAAGGGGAACGGTATGAGCATTTTTTGATGAGATTCACCAAAGGAACATTCCTGTGAAATAATTTCAAAATCCATCCACTGGTTAAGGAGAAGAAGTCGTTTAAAGGTTTTTCTATTTTTAGCTCTGGTGGCCATTTTGTTCACCCGAGCGGAATGGTTTGAGCAATTCTGGTAGAGGGTCACACAAGGAACACTCCTTTGAAATAATTTCAAAATCCATCCACTGGTTAAGGAGAAAAAGCCGTTTAAACGTTATTCTATTTTTAGCTCTGGTGGCCATCTTGTTCACCCGAGCGGAACGGTTTGAGCAATTTTGGTAGAGGGTCACCCAAGGAACCTTCCTGTGAAGTAATTTCAAAATCCATCCACTAGTTAAGGAGTAGAAGTCGTTTAAAGGTTTTTCTATTTTGTAGCTCTGGCGGCCATCTTGTTCACTGGAGGGAAATGGTTAGAGCAATTTTGGCAGAGGGTCACCCAAGGAACATTCCTGTGAAGTAATTTCGAAATCCATCCACTGGTTAAGGAGAAGAAGTCCTTTAAAGGTTTTTCTATTTTTAGCTCTGGCGGCCATTTTGTTCACCCGAGCGGAACAGTTTGAGCAATTTTGGTAGAGGGTCACCCAAGGAACATTCCTGTGAAGTAATTTCGAAATCCATCCACTGATTAAGGAGAAGAAGTCCTTTAAAGGTTTTTCTATTTTTAGCTCTGGCGGCCATTTTGTTCACCCGAGCGGAACGGTTTGAGCAATTTTAGTAGAGGGGCTCCCAAGGAACATTCCTGTTCAATAATTTCAAAATCCATCCACTGGTTAAGGAGAAGAAGTCGTTTAAAGGTTTTTCTATTTTTAGCTCTGGCGGCCATTTGGTTCACCCGAGCGGAACGATTTGAGCAATTCTGGTAGAGGGTCACACAAGGAACACTCCTTTGAAACAATTTCAAAATCCATCCACTGGTTAAGGAGAAAAAGCCGTTTAAACGTTATTCTATTTTTAGCTCTGGCGGCCATCTTGTTCACCCGAGCGGAACGGTTTGAGCAATTTTGGTAGAGGGTCACCCAAGGAACCTTCATGTGAAGTAATTTCAAAATCCATCCACTAGTTAAGGAGTAGAAGTCGTTTAAAGGTTTTTCTATTTTTAGCTCTGGCGGCCATCTTGTTCACTGGAGCGAAATGGTTAGAGCAATTTTGGCAGAGGGTCACCCAAGGAACATTCCTGTGAAGTAATTTCGAAATCCATCCACTGGTTAAGGAGAAGAAGTCCTTTAAAAGTTTTTCTATTTTTAGCTCTGGCGGCCATTTTGTTCACATGAGCGGAACAGTTTGAGCAATTTTGGTAGAGGGTCACCCAAGGAACATTCCTGTGAAGTAATTTCGAAATCCATCCACTGATTAAGGAGAAGAAGTCCTTTAAAGGTTTTTCTATTTTTAGCTCTGGCGGCCATTTTGTTCACCCGAGCGGAACGGTTTGAGCAATTTTAGTAGAGGGGCTCCCAAGGAACATTCCTGTTCAATAATTTCAAAATCCATCCACTGGTTAAGGAGAAGAAGTCGTTTAAAGGTTTTTCTATTTTTAGCTCTGGCGGCCATTTTGTTCACCCGAGCGGAACGGTTTGAGCAATTTTAGTAGAGGGGCACCCAAGGAACATTCCTGTGCAATAATTTCAAAATCCATCCACTGGTTAAGGAGAAGAAGTCCTTTAAAGGTTTTTCTATTTTTAGCTCTGGCGGCCATTTTGTTCACCCGAGCGGAACTGTTTGAGCAATTTTGGTAGAAGGTCATCCAAGGAACATTCCTGTGAAATAAATTCAAAATCCATCCACTGGTTAAGCAGGAGAAGTCGTTTAAAGGTTTTTCTATTTTTAGCTCTGGCGGCCATCTTGTTCACCCGAGCAGAATAGTTTGAGCAATTTTGGTAGAGGATCACCCAAGGAGCATTCCTGTGAAATTAGATCAAAATCTGTCCAGCAGTTTTGGAGAAGAAGTTGTTTAAAGCAAAAGTTGACGACGGACGCACGGACGCACGGACGACGGACGACGGACAAAGACCGATCCCAAAAGCTCACCTTGAGCACTTCGTGCTCAGGTGAGCTAAAAATCAAAATCTAAAAGCCTGAAATCCTGCAAATGCCTGAAAAATATGAGGCCTGCTTATAATACTGTTCAATACAACATGGCTTTGAATGTAACATGGTTTAACTCTTTTTGTACCAAATGGAATCTTCCATCTTTTGTTATAAGTATGTCCATTTCAAAATTTAGGGGTGTCGGGTTGTGTTTTCTTAAAACACTATTGAGAAAATAGCTGAACTTTTAGCAAACAGTGTTGGCCCTGATCAGACGCCGCGTTCTGTGGCGTCTGATCTGGGCCTGCACTGTTTGCCAAGTACCCATTTAAGGGTTTCCGGTACTAAATGGGTTAAAGATGGATCTCAAGAATATTCAGACAAAAATTTCGCGGAAGGCTATGTCGCGTCTGTATGGGACAAAATATTCCCAAAGTCTGAGAACCATTAAATGTAGGTCAAGGTCAAATATGGATGCTTGAAATAAAGTTGTCATTCCTTGATGCAAGTTTGTACCAAGTGAAGCTCTTGTAGTTCTTGAGAAATGGACTTGAACAATAGGGTGAAAGCAAGGGTTGTCATAATAGTTCACAAAGTCAGTGAACTATGAAATGTAGGTCAAGGTCAAATATGGATGTCTGCATTCAAGTTGCCATCCCTAGATGTACGTTTGTGCCAAGTATCATTAATGAAGTTCTAATAGTTGAGAAATGGACTCTTAACGTTACTACGGTGAAAGTCAGAGTGGCGGCAATAGTTCACAAAGTCAGTGAACCAGGAAATGTAGGTCAAGGTTAAATATGGATGCTTCAATTTAAGATACCATCCCTAGATGCAAGTTTGTACTATGTATCATTAATGAAGCTCTAATACATGTAGTTCTTGAGAAATGTACTCTTACATTATGGTGAAAGTTAGGGTGGTCGCAGTAATTCACAAAGTCAGTGAACCATGAAATATAGGTCAAGGTCAAATACAGATGCTTGCATTGAAGTTGCCATTCCTAGATACAAGTTTGTACCAAGTATCATTAATAAGCTCTTATAGTCCTTGAGAAGTGGCCTCTTATATTAAGGTGGAAGTTGGAGTGGTCACAATAATTCACTAAGTCAGTGAACCATGAAATGTAGGTCAAGCATTCGGGTGAAAGTTAGGGTGGTCGCAAAATTTTGACAGCTTGACAAACAAACAGATCAACGTATGGAAGGACAGAAAATCTGACTCCTATATTGCGCCATGCTTGAAGAAGGCACAACAAAAAATGTTCATACATGGTATTTTTTTCTATGGGATCTATACAATTTTGTTTAGACGTAAAACAACAGTTTTTACATGGGATCCTAACAATAACGTATTACAGAAGGAGTAGTGTACTTCTGACTTTATGGATATCACCGGGGCTTGAAGAAATAGAAGGGCTGCATGATGCTTCCATGCAGAGCTGAAATTCGACCGCACAAGAGTACTGGTAAACGGCTTAAAGGATCTTAGCTTGCCCAGGCAAATACAGAAATGGAAGGGTCCACTTCAGAAACCCAGGGGTGAATGTATTGGCCCAGTTGGGCCCTGGCCCTTATCCTGCTGAATAATTTAATTAGGCACACGCATTTCTGACTAAAAGCCAATCAGATTACATGATATAATGTTTTCATTCAAATTCACAAACTGAATGACAAACAGTGTAGATCCTGATCAGATGGCTTCTTCAGAAGCCATCTGATCTGGATCTACACTGTTTGCAAGGGTAGGTGTTGTCATGAAGAGCGAGATAAGGGTTAAAGCCAGTTAGAAACCAGTTACTGTTGATAATAACTTATCCTGGTCTGGTCATATAGACCAACTCTGCAAAACGATTTCATCAAATTTATGGCTTCTGACAAGAATTAAAGAATACCTTAATATAGAACAAAGAACACAGTTCTATAAAACTTACATTCAACCCCACATTGATTATTGTAATCTGGTCTGGGGTGGAACATCTCAAATGAATTTAGAGAGAATATTTCGACTTCAGAAGCGTGCATGTAAGATAATATTAGATTATAATGTTGATAATGTATTCCAAAGCATGACAGATTTAAAGATACTTACTGTGTTCGAAAGGTTATTTCTAAGAAAATCAAAGTTTATGTTTAAAGTGAAAAAATCTGAAACACCTCCATATATAAATGAAATGTTTGATCAGAGAAATTATGATCAAGATATGCCACTCTTAAGATCTGCAGTTTCTTCATACTTTATTCCACCTCGACCTAAAAAGGAAATATTTAAACAAAGTATCATATACTCTGGACCAATCATTTGGAACAGTCTACCTTCTGAACTTAAAGATCTTAATTCAGTGAGCACTTTTCATAATCATTTCATTAAATGGTTGAAACAGTGATATTGTTTCCTTGGATATGTTGTACATATGTATATTGCTTAAGTTACATAACATGACCTAATATTACTTGACCTAATATTACTATAATGTTTTTGTTGTTTTTTTTTGTTGTTTTTTTTTTGTATTCTTCATTGTGTTGTTAAACTTACACATTTTGGATTTGGTTTGTATCTTTTTGTACATGTATCATAACTACTTGTGAGTCTGTGAGACAGTATTATTGTGTGTATGTGTGTGTGTGTCAGGGGGTGTTGTTTGTCACTTTGTAAATATGCTTGTATGTTTATAGACCTTTCTTGTTTTTAGAGGGCCACATGGAAGATTAGTGTTTACTAAATGTGTTTTACCCTCTATAAATAAAGTCGATTATTATTATTATTATTATTATTATTATTATTAAACCATCAAATTCAACATTTAAATCCATTGAATTTGACAAAACTTTTCAGAGAACCGGTCCACCGGATCAATCTTCTAAAAGTTGACGTAGACACAACGGAAAGCCAAAAATCCAACTCCAGATGACCACCCAATTGATATAAAGACACTGATTTTTTTCATAAAAAAAAACAACATTGCCATGGGTGTCATATCTGACCATCATATAACCGAAAATAACAACTTTGGTCACACATAAATCATTCCAATTAGGGACACCCACATTATCAATTAGAAACCAGTCAAAAATAGTCATCATTCGGAAAGAAAGACAGTTACTGGGGTCTACAAAGTCAATTTTGTATCCCTTTATATCAACTCGGGTCTCCTTAGGAGTTAACTCTTATCCTGCTGTTCACGACAACCCTTTCTTTTGCAAACAGTGTAGATCCAGATGAAGAAGCCATCTTATCAGGATCTACACTGTTTGACATTCAATTTATGAATTTGTAGGACTAAATTACATAAAGTCATCCGATTGGTTCAAAGTCAGAAACGGGTGTGGCTAAACTGAATATTCAGCAAGAGAAGGGTTAATACTTTCCTTAAAGAGTAGACCCCATATCCAACAACTTTTTTTACAGGAATGGTGCGAGGCGAACCGTCCATGCTAATAAGCCCTATTGGTTTATTGGGCGACAGGACTTGAGATGTCATTTCATCTCAATGTCGGGTAAAAGTCCCACAAAATTGGAAGCAACGTTTACAGTGTTGACGGGGACATTAAACCTCAAATGAAAATTTTTACAGGAAAACAAGCAGGGAATTCCAGCATTTATCTCCCCTTGCAAATTAATGACAGAAAATATGTACAGAGTATTATTGCCCCAGTAACCTTTATCCTGCTGAATAAATTAATTTAGCCACACTTAGCCACACTTAGTTCTGACTATCCACCAATAAAATTAAGAGGATATAATGTATTTGTTCAATTCACAAACTGCAGGACAAACAGTGTAGATCCTGATAAGATGGCTTCTTCATCTGATCTGGATCTACACTGTTTGCAAAGGTAGGGGCTGTCATGTTCAGCAGGATAAGTTAATGTGAGCTAAAACAAACTGGTTATGTTGACTACTGAGAAGATATTAGCTCTGTAAGAATCAAGGAATAGATATTTATGACATATTTTTCAGCATTTAACAAAACAACTTTTGAGGCTTCTTGCTTGCTTTCCAGTAAATATAGCCCCTCCAAAGCTAGGTCTATGGTACTACAGGTCAGTCGCGTTGGTACTCGACCCGTTTCTACGCGGATACACTTATAACGCCGTTTTTTCATGCCTCCCAAATTTTCTCAAAAAGGCCCAATTTTTCCCCACCCACTTGGTTGACTGAAGAATGCTAGTTTCTTTTTCAGGTTTCAGTTTACATAAACGTAAAATCAAATTAAAGTCATGAATAAATAAAGTTGATTTTGTCTTTGTTGTTGTTACCGTTTACAGCCATAAATCGCTCTTTTGTAATATTAATGTGACATCTGTCTTTTGAATGGAACAAACAAACCAATTAAAATTGCTTACCCCCTGTTTAATCAGCGAAACAAGTCGCGAAATTATCCTAAACAGATCCATAAGTACTTGAGATATGCCGACTTTCACGGTTTGATCTGACCGCCATTGTTTTCTGCATGCGACCGGTAAATGACGTCATCGGGTTCAAGAAAGCAATACACGTGTTTTGTGTCATTGTTTTATTCGCATTGGGTGTATTTGTCGGGATCGGTAAAAAATATTTTCTTAAAAATAATAGCCAAACAATTAACAACTGTGGGCAGAGGAAGGCACCTTGCGGTCCTCCTGATTTGTTTACACAAATTGAGGATTAAATTATATGATTGAGGGATTATTCGCCCATTGTGACGGGAACAGCTGAGACATAATTAACAACAAACCTTAATATTCACACCTTGTCACAGTGTTGATTGCTTATCGATAAGGCCAGAGGCGTGGGTTTACAATGTGATACCAGAATAATCCATTTGAATGGTGGTGCATAATAAATTTCGGTAACACATCATGTTTATATTTTTTTATCATTGATAAATATTTTCACAAGACAAGAGCGTGTATATCTAAAACTAATAGAATATGAAAATTAATGTGCCTTAGTTAGGTTGGGGGACGGGGGACATACACACACAAAAACGAGGAGTACTCTCCGTTACCAGCAGTGAAAATGGTTCAAAACATCTTAACAGCGGTAGCGTTTGACGCACCGGGTCAAATGAATAATTAAGACCGTTTATCTAATCAGAATCGCAATTCGCTAACGGTCAAATGGGAAATTCAAACCATAACATTCACGTGTGGAAAAAATCAGCTTTATCCATTCGAGAAATTGTGCAAAAAAGCGACTGACTTTGTTGCCAGACATTTTTATGTATATCGGTGTTTACTTCATCACTGCATGCACCGGGTAAACACCAATATGGCGGCTTGCGACACAGAAAAGAGACTTTTATTTGTCATTTTGTTTATAATTATTACAGGGCAATCGAAACAAAGGCTAAAATAGATACACAGATACTGTTGATGCTTCGGTTATTAATCTAGACAATTCATGAAATTAATACTCGTCTATCAAAAATCCCCGCATGGCTTGTAATTACGTCGGTTCCCCACCCACTAGACATCGTAGGAAAGGCCTCGGCAAGTCAGATGCTATAACACGCCTCACTTATAATGCGATCCCAATATGTGCCCTCGATAGGCGTGTTATAACGTGACTGCACTGTATAAGGTAAATTTGTTCATTAGAAGCAAATTCTTTCCTCTAACCCATTGTATACTAGTGGACTCTTCCATTGCTATATGTTGGACAAGTGAATTTGTCATATAAGGGGTGTCAGGCCTATCTTTTTGTTTTCATTTCATTTTTGACGGAAAATTCTGTTAGCAAATAGTGCAGGCCCCGATCAGATGCCGCAGAACAGACGCCGTGTTTTGCAGCTTCTGATCTGGGCTTGCAATGTTTGCCAAGGTACCCCTTTAGGGGTTTCCCCAAATGCAATGGGCTAAGTCTCCATTTGATACCACTGACAAAATTTTTGTGTCGACTGTCAATTGGCCCAAATGTACTAAGCACAGTAGCTTTTCATTGTTTATGTCCACATGACTAAAGGTGACTTCATCCGAGATCAGATGTCTGATCAGGGTCTAGACTGTTTAACAATGACGGCAACAGATGCAATGTCACCTAACTGTAAAATTGGAAGGCATCCAAATGATTCCAAACAAAGGTACAATATCGAATAAGCGTGTAGACAAGAGGGATATCCGCATGATTGTTCCTCGGATTCTATTGTACATTTCTAACGGTTCAAATGTCAATCACAACAATGGTCGTCTGCTTTGTCGTCTGCTGGTCACTGTAAAACTCATTGTCTAGGAGTTGTCTGATCGGAGGCCAAGACTTTTTTGCCTGTATCAGTACGCAAAAATATGTTTGAAAAGTTGGTGAGAAGATGCAGCAGACAACATTAACAGACATTTTTAGATGCAGCTTTTCTTTGTAGTTTAACCCTTGTCCTGCTGAGCCCGGATATGTCTTATGAAGAAGCCATCTGATCAGGATCTTCATTGTTTGTCATTCAGTTAACGTTTTTTTTAAATGATTTGCATCAAGAAATCGGACTGGTTGATAAGCAGTGGTGAGTGTGGCATATATAAATATTCAGCAGGTCAAGGGTTAAGGGTTAATTGTACATATAACATGACTCATAGCCCTATTCCTGCATGTAAACATATATTGTGGGTACTCATTAGAAGCACCTCGGCGAGGCACTTCTAATGAGTACCAACAACATATGTTTTTGTGCAGATATAAAAAAAATATCAGTACTTTTCGGATGAAAAAAGCAACTTATCTGGAGCTATGAATTGCCCACAGTCTAACTGAAATAAACCATATCTACTTACTACTGGGCACAGTCTATAAGTTGATATTCATTTGACCTCTCAAAGCACGTTTGAACACCCTTGTCTTTCCATAGAATTTCTGTATGTTCATAGAATTCCTGAAAAATAATAGTGAGACAAAACTTTAAGAATCCATCAACTGCTAACAATATTTGTTTCTTTGATTTGAGGTTTAATGTCCCCATCAACACTGTAAAGGTCATTTTGGAGACGTTGCTTCCAATTTTGTGGGACTTTTACCCGACATTTAGATGAAATGACATCTCAAGCCCTGTCGCCCAATGAAACCAATAGGGTTTATAAGCATGGACGGTCCGACACTCACACCACTTTGCCTGGTCAGGCTTAGATTCTATAAGCGGTTTACCTGTACTAGTGTGCGGGTCGGATTCAGCTCTGCGTGGAAGCATCATGCAGCCCATCTATTTCTTCAAGCGCCAATGGGTGGGGGCCAAACTGCTAACAATATAATTATACAAATACATGCATGCCAAATGTCAGAAGGCATTTCACCTCTAAGCTTTAGACCTAGACAAGAATCTGCGTCTTGAAAATCAACTACTGAAAAAAAATAGGGCCCCACCCAGTGGGGTTCGGAGAAATAGTTTGGGCTGCATGATGATCCATGCAGAGCTGAAACCGACCACAGGAGTGCTGGTAAACTGCTTAGAGGGTCTAAGCCTGCCCAGGCAAAGTGGTGTGAGTCGGACTGTCCTTACATATAAGCCCTTTTGGTTTGTTTGAGCGGCAGGGCTTGAGATGACATTTCACCTACTGGTAAAAGTCCCACAAAATTGGAAGCCACATCTAATAGTTTGGGGACGTTGAACCTAAATTCAAACAAACAAATAAGTCTTAACCCTTGTCCTGCTGAGCCCAGATATGCCTTATCTTTCAAACAATGAAGATCCAGATCAGATGGCTTCTGAAGAAGCCATCTGATCAGGATCTACATTGTTTGTCATTCAGATTGTGAATTTGTTGCAATAATTTGCATCAAATAATCTGATTGGCTGATAATCAGTAGTGGGTGTGGCATATATGAATATTCAGCAGGACAAGGGTTAAATACAGTTTAACCCTTCAAGTGCTACAGAAAAAGAGAAATGTTTTCAGAAGAATTAAAACAATATCTCTCTCTCTCCATACCCCCCCCCCCCCCCCCCACACACACACTATAAATATAACTTAATCAACCACTTGACCTTGAAAATGAGGCCAAGATCACCAAAATCTATTTAAGTCTTTTGGAGGTTGAAATGATTTACTGCACCACACATTTGAACAAAATTCGTTAATTTGAGAGACATATTCACCATATTTGCATTATTTGCTGGCTCCTAGCTTTCACATTATCAATATTGGAAAAACAGGTAACCAGACCCCCCTGACCTTTCAAGGTCAGGGGGGTCTGGTTACCTGTTTTTCCAACACTAATAACCTTCAGACTAGGAACTAGCAGATAATGCAAATAAGGTGAATAGGGTGCAGACAAGCCATTTTTTGCCCCAAATTGACAGTTTTCAGGAGTCTGTGACCTTGAAAATGAGGTCAATGTCACCAAAATCTAATCAAATCTTTGGTAGGTTGTAATGATGTATTGTACCAAGTTTGACCTGAATTTATCAATTGGTTCTATTTCTGAGTTATTAACCTTTAACCTGCTGAATATTCAATTAAGCCACACTCATTTCTGACTTTGAACCAATCAGATTACTTGATGCAGCTTATTTCTACATATTCATAAACTGAATGTCAAACTGTGAAGATCCTGATCAGATGGCTTCTTCAGAAGCCATCTGATCTAGATCTACACTGTTTGCAAAGATAGGGCTTGTCGCCTACAGCAGGGTAAAGGTTAAGCCTTTTATAAGGAGACAGGGTGCGTCTGAAGAGTTTCTAGCATATAAGGCCGTTTAGATTTTTGTATACATCAATGTATTTTCAACAAATGATCCCCGATCCAGCAGGTATCAAAACCTGCAACCACCTGATCGCATTCGACTGAGCTATCAATGCCGAAAAGGACAGAAGCTCATGGCTGACTGAAGTTGTTCAAACCATCATTTCCTTAAGGAGCGTCTTACTGTCTAAACTTTAAACCGTCTAACAAGCATATTTTTATATACCCAGAAAATGTCCCATTAACTTTCTACAGAAGTTACCGGTCAATATTTTTTTTTATTACCCAACCTACTATATAAGAAGTTATTAAGCATTTTCGACTATCTAACACCTTTTCGCATGAAATCGGATTGAACCGGTTTTCAGAGAACTATCACACGGAGCACTGAACTATTGCCCGGTGCAGATAGTTTTAACTATCTCATGGTCACGTGATCACCTAGCAACTTGACAAGTAGTAATTGCTTATTGTGATCAAAATAACTCTTTATACGAGTTGGGTAATAAAACAACTATTTCATACCTCCAAGGGCGACAGTCAAAACTATCAGCCCCTCGGTGCTGTGGAGCACCTCGGGGCTGATAGTTTTGACTGTCGCCCAAAAAGGTATGAAATAGTTGTATAATATTGCCCGTAGTCAAGCTCATATTGCCCGTAGATAAGCAGTCACGTTCACAATAGAACTACTTTCAAATTTATCCATTTCGATACTAAAAATCGGCAGCCATCTTGTCGTGCGTATCGACTGAAAGAACGTAAAACAAAACGAATATAGGTTCTGACAAAGTGCATAAACCGCATTTTATGCTGTCAAATATGACTTACCTGCAATCTGTTCAGATTTTCAATACTTTCTTTTAAGAACTCAGGAGTATTTGGAAAGAAATATAACCGACGCTTCGGAAAAAATGGATTCCTATGCTTGGATACGTCAATGTTTTGAATGACGTCACATCCATCCAAGGTTAACGTCGTCTTCCCTTTGGCGCCGTTGGGCGTGGATTTTCAACGTGTAGGGAGACACTTAACGACCATCATTATTTTCCATTTCAAACCACTTTAAGATGTATAATCTGATTTTACGTTCAGAAATTCATACCAGGCAATCCAGAATTCTAGCCGACATTTGAATTTTTGGGTATATAATAAAAAGGTTATTGACTTTATATTGTGAAATATTCGGCACTCGTTCATATGGCGAAGACGCACTTGCAAGCTCGTGCGTCCTTCCCCATATGAACTTGTGCCGAATATTTCACAATATAAAGTCAATAACCTATAAATATCCAATACATAGACATTTTAACCCTTGTCCTGCTAATCCCGGATATGCCTTATCTTTGAAACAATGTAGATCCAGATCAGATGGCTTCTGACGAAGCCATCTGATCAGGATCTACATTATTTGCCATTCAGATTGTGAATTTGTTGCAATAATTTGCATCAAGTAATCTGATTGGTTGATAATTGGTAGTGGGTGTGGCATATATAAATATTCAGCAGGACAAGGGTTAACTGAAAAATTGTGAATTGCATTTGCTACTCAAAGTTTCTAGCAAAAATATTTGCATATTTGCCATATTAACCATTTTTGGTACCAAATGGAATCTTCCACCTTATATATAGCAGGAGTCCATTTCAAAATTTAGGGGTGACAGGTTGTGTTTTCGCTAACCCTTCTCTTGCTGAATATTCAGTGAAGCCACACCCATTTCTCACTTTGAACCAATCTGATTACTTGATGTAATTTATTCTTACAAAGCCATAAACTTAATGTCAAACAGTGTAGATCCTGATCAGATGGCTTCTTCAGAAGAAGCCATCTGATCTGGATCTACACTGTTTCCAAAGATAGGGGTTGTCGTGAACAGCATGATAAGAGTTAATATTTATTTGGAAAATGACTGAACTTTTAGCAAACAGTGGAGGCCCTGATCAGACGCCGCAGAACATGCCATGTTCTTCGGCGTCTGATCTGGGCCTGAAATTTTTGCTCGGGTACCCGTTTTGGGGTTTCCGGTACAAAATGGGTTAAACGATCAAAAAGGAAATGTTAACCAACAATATTGTTAGTTTGGACCTTGCTTATCACACTCTCTTATTAATTGTAGGTGTGTGTTGATAAAACTTGTTTACATCACAAACCGACAATATGCAAACATACTTTTTTTTTATTACCCTTGTCTACAAGTCATTTCACCTTGACGGACCAACAACCCACGTGGAACAGAAAAGGTCCCTACTGTTGCATATATATACATACATGATGTATGTATGCGCAACAGTAGATAGTGAGACCTTTCATGTATATAATACTTTACACTTAAGACGAGGAGGAGAAACTATATCTTAAAATGACGTCTGCTTAATATTTCGTCTGCTGAATCTTCTTGCAAACTTTTTAAAAATACATGTATTTTTGCACATAGACAAACAGTGTGGACCCAGATCAGACTGCTCCTATAGGAGCAGTCTGATCTGGGTCCAGACTGTTTGCAAATATTACTTTTAAAGTAACCGGCAGACGACAAAACAGACAATGTCGTGATTGGCATCTTATGGGTTAACCCTATACCAATCACAACTGTTTGTTTGTTTGAGGTTTAACGTCCCCGACAACACTAAAGGTCAATTTGGAGATGTTGCTGTCAATTTTGTGGGACTTTTACCCAACACTGAGATGATATGACATCTCAAACCCTGCCGCCCAATGAAATCACTCGAATTTATCAAACATGGACAGGCCGACTCGCACCGCTTTGCCTGGGCAGGCTTAGATCCTCTAAGCGGTTTACCAGTACTCGTGTGCGGGTCGGTTTCAGCTCTGCGTGGAAGCATCATGCAGTCCATCTATTTCTTCAAGCCCCGATGGGCGGGGGCGAATCACAACTGAAGTAGCCAACATTTCAAAAGATTTTTTTCCTTCAGTTTTCAGAGAAAATGAAGTTTGACATTTCACGTAAATTGTCTACTTTAAACATTATTCATAAGAAACGTCAAGCCTGCAAAAAAAAAAAAAAATTATTTAGGTCATTTTGGAGGCACTGCTTCTAATTTTGTGGGACTTTTACCTGCATGGAATGACATCTCAAGCCCTACCGCCCAAAGAAACTGCTACTGTTTAATGGTCCGACTTGCATCACTTTGCTTGGGATGCTTAGACCTTCTAAGCAGTTTACCAGTACTCAAAAGTTTGGATGGGTTTCAGCTCTGTCGGGGAGGCACCATGCTGCCCGTTCTATTTACCCAAGCCCCGATGAGTGGCAGATATCTCAAGAGGTGAGGATGACCAGGGGCCAGTTGTTCAAAGCATCGTTAGCATAACGAGCTCGTTAGTGGTCATATTGTTAACTCTTCTAGCAAGTACAATATCATTAATTTTGGTATTTTTGCTGAAAAAAATGAGCAGCTTTTGCATCTGCAAAAGCTGCCCACATTTTTTCAGCAAAAATTTCAGCATATTTGTCATATTTAATGATCAAAGTTTTAACGGTACGTTAACTAACGACGTCGTTAGTTTTGAACAACTGGCCCCAGGAGTAACAATATTTATTTTTGGAAACTGTTAATTGCCCTTGTGTAATCAGCGGAAGCGACTGAATGACCAAAGAATATATTTTTTGAATACTGTATTGATCCTAAGTATTGGGACAGACAGGCCTTAGAAAACAGTGCAGACCAAGAGTCTGATCGGGGCCTACTCAGTTGGCCATTCTGTCTGCACCTTTTTGACCTCTTTGCTGAACCGAGAAACAAACTTGATAAAGTTTTAGGAGAATAACAGCAAGTCCTCAAGGTGTCCAAATTTTTAGGATTTTTACGGAAATATCAGAATGTTGCCAGACTGTTGGATCAAACCTGCAACTGGCTGATCACAAGTCTGACACTCATTGAGACATAGGTCAAAATACGGAGGCACTAAAAGGATAATTAGGGGATAATTTTCTTTCTATTAAGGGGAATGGATACACCTTCAGGGGAGGCGACTCCTCCAAAAGTATTTTTGTCTCCCATGTCAATAGGGGTCAACTCTTAAAAGGAAAGAATTTGCAAATTCTTTCTTTTAAGAGTTGACCAATTTTCCAGTGGGACAGGGCGTATAGAAAAATGAACAGGAAGTTCCAAAAGTTGTCTCCCTTTAAAAAAATTGCGGGGGGAAAAATCTGCCAGGTGTTCCCATTCCCCTTAAACATGTTGTGGGTACTTTTTCATTGAGGCGGTTCTAACAAGAACTCGCAACATGTTTTTTATGGAAAAAAGAAGAAAAAAAATTATCTTTTTTTTTCTCTCATTATGCATCTTTAACCCTTCTCTTGCTGAATATTCATTTTAGCCACACCTATCTCTGACTTTGAACCGATCAGATTACTTGATGTAATTAATTCCTACAAATTCATAAACTGAATGTCAAACAGTGTAGATCCTGATCAGATGGCTTCTTCAGAAGCCATCTGATCTGGATCTACACCGTTTGCAAAGATAGGGGTTGTTGTGAACAGCAAGATAAGGGTTAAAGGAGACAATGCTGAGATTAACCTCTGCGACTTGCCTCAGACCATCAGGGCTTGGAGAAATACAGTCAGTTGCATGGTGTCTTGCCGGAAGCTTGTATCATTAATTTCATATGAAATGACCACTCGTTTAGATCCTCCAAAGATTAAGTAAATGGAAATTTTTCTATATATAATGTATATATTTTTTTTTCGCTATAACACGATTGTTTAACCCTCGTCTTGCTAAATAAAAAAATTGCCACACCCATTTCGAACTATATATCAACCTTTTTTTTTTTTTTTTTACTTTTTTTTTTTGTGGGGGGGGGGGGGGGGAGTATTTTCAACTGATCGTTAATCAGAAGTGGGCAAAAACATGAGTATGTGGAGAAATACCACATGATGTTAACATACTGTCAAAAATGTTAATTTAAAATGGCATCTCACAAGTGACCCAAGCCAGACTCGAACCCACAGCAATGCGAGACCTAATGATTAAGAGTCAACGCCCTTACCCACCAAGCCAGGGAGGCCCGTAACAAATCAAATTTCTTGATATTAAGTATTCATTGAATTCACATAATGCATGGCAATCGGTGTAGATCCTGATCAGATGGCTTCTGAAGCCATCTGATCTGGATCTACATCGCTTGCAAGAGTAGGGGCTGTTGTGTTCAGCAGCATAAGGGATATAAACAGGTATACCAAGTTTGCAAAGAATAACAGCAGCCAAAAGCCATGACTCAACATTACTTTTGAAAAAAGGTTTATTGGGTTTGTCTCTCTCATATTTGTCTGCAAATCATTCCTCAGTCATTCACATTTTATTGATTATTTTCTTTGCTATTACCCTAGCGGGAGTTCAATAGTCTAATTTTAGATCATCGATAATTGGTTTGTGCACTTTCTTATATTATAAAGCTCGACATAGGTCTAAATGCAGCTTCTATGGAGGGGGTGGGGGGCAGGGTCCTTGAACAGTTTTTTGTCATTTTTTTTTTTTGTTATACCTATAGGCTATAGCACCGCTGAATTTGTTTAAAAGCAGACAGCAATTTGATTTTTTTAGATTATTTTTGTTTGTTTGTATTGGAGATTAAAGGTTGTGTCAACACTATTTAGGTCATTTTTATCCAGTCAGTTTACCTATCCACACTTTTCCTGGGCAGGCATACAGGTAAGCAGATAACCAGTACAGTGCACATTCTTTCCCCAGAAACTGACAACTACCCTTCTTGAATTAGCAGTAGGGGGAGAATGACCGTAGAAAATATTTCATGATCAATCTCCATGAAAGACTTTTTTTTTTTTTTTTTTTTTAGATTGTAATTTTATTTTCAGAGAAAATAATGTTAGATATTTCATACCGCTTACTTGAGTCAAGATTCATTACCAACGGGAAGCATCATTTTGATTTTTTTAAAACCATTTTGGTCACTGGAGCCGAACAATTATAGCAATTCAGATACATAGTATTGGCAGAGTTGGGCAGTTCAGGTGATGTCAATGCATGTCCAATTTTTGGAGTGCACACAATAAGATTCCGCACACTTCACTTCCCTCAGGCGGTGCCTTTCGCATGCTTTTTGCAAGCAAGCTATGATACCTTAGTGTAACAGTTGAATTCACCTAATCTGCGACTCCAAAATCGGCTCTTCAGTCTTAACCCTTATCTTGCTGTTCACGACAACCCCTTTCTTTGCAAACAGTGTAGATCCAGATCAGATGGCTTCTTCAGAAGCCATCTGATCAGGATCTACACTGTTTGGCATTTAGTTTATGAATTTGTAGCAATAAATTCAATCAACTAATTTGATTGGTTGATAGACAGAAATGGGTGTGGCTGAAATGAATATTCAGCAAGAGAAGGGTTAAATGACTAAAGAGCTATAGGAATTTATTTTTAACCCATTTTTGTACCAGAAACCCCCAAAGTACTGATCAGGGCCTACACTGTTTGCAAAAAGTTCAACCACTTTCCTAATATTTTGAAATGGACTCCTGCTATATATATAAGGAGGAAGATTCCATTTAGTACAAAAAGGATTAAATCAGAGTTTTATATTTTAAAGGTGCATTATTGAGCTACCGGATCTCAAATTTTTTTTCTGGTTTTTATCTTCAATGCATACTCCTTTGTCATGTGTACACTTTGGAGCCAAATACAGCTAAGAACTTTGTGAAAATGGTCATTTTCATTCGTGTTTACCCTTCGCTCTGAACATGTGTTCGGAATTTCTGTTCTAAAAATAAATCTGTCACTTTACACATACATGGCGACAGTATCGTCTCTGAGTGTCGTTACTTATGGCATGGTATTCAGCATCATATGTTTTTCCGATTCAGGCATGGCCTAAGCAAACAAGGCCAAAAATGAACCTCGCATAACGTCATATATGGGGATTCTATTTTTGTCACAAACTAAAAATAGATCTAACTAGAATTTGTTTTTCTACAAAAACACAGATGTCTCCCCCGTTTTTGACTGCTAAGTATAAACTTGACATTGGAGGTATTGAGCTGGGTGAACATTTCTGCATAGTAACTTTAAAAATGTTCATAGAAAAATAAAAAAGTTATTGGCCGTAAACAAAAAAGCACTTTTTTACCTTTGACCTCTTAGTATGGCCTTCACCTTTGAGGTACAACACATCGTCTCATGATGGTTAACATTTCTGCCAAGTAATTTCATAATCCATCAAAGAATAAGGAAGTTATTGACTTCCCTTTTTTACCTTTGACCTCTAGGTATGACCTTCACATTGGAGGTATGGACCCTGGTCTTGCACATGACTCATGGTCTAATGATGGTGAACATTTCTGCACGGCTACTTTATAAAGTCCATCCAGAAATAAAAAAGTTAATGACTGGACACAAAAAAAAAACCAAACTTTTTTTACCTCTGACCTCTTAGTATGACCTTGATCTTGGAGGTACCGACCTAGGTCTAGCATGCACCACATCGTCTCATGTTGGTTAACATTTCTGCCAAGTAATTTCACAATCTATCCAGGAAGAAGAAAGTTATTGACTGAACACTAAAAAAAGGCCCCGTTTTGTCCTTTGACCTCTTGTCCTTTGACCTTTTGTCCTTGACATTTGAGATACGAACTTGGGTCATGCACACATTACATCGTCTCATGGTGGTTAACATTTCTGCCAAGTAATTTCAAAATCCATCTAAAAATAAGGAAGTTATTGACAGAACTCAAAAAAGGCCCCTTTTTTACCTTTAACCTCTATGTATGACCTTGACCTTTCAGGTACCAAACTGGGTCATGCGTGCAACACATCATCTCATCGAGGTTAACATTTCTGCCTAGCAATTTCAAAATCCATCTAAAAACTAGAAATGGTGTTTGTAAAACACAATGCCCCAACCTTTGCTTGTCCCTAGATGGCAAAATATTCAACAAATATTGTTAAAGACTCAAAAACATACAAAAAGAATTCCGCCGAAAGGCTATGTCGCGCCTGTGGGGGCACAAAGTCACCAAACCATGAAATCAAGGTCAAGGTCAAACATGGATGCCTGCATAAAAATTTCACTCCTAGTTGCAAGCATGTACCAAGTATCATCAATGAAACTCTTAAAAACAGACTCTTACATCAGGGTGAAAGTTAGGGTTGTCACACTATTTTACAAAGTCAGTGAACCATAAAATGTAGATCAAGGTCAGAAATGGATACTTGCATTGAAGTTTCGATTCCTAAATGATTGATGAAAATATACATGTGTATGTGCGTGTGTGTGTGTGTGTTGGGATTGCATGTATGTGTGTATATATATATGCATGCATGGGTATATGCATGCATGAGTACATGCATGTTTGCATGTGGGAGTCCATGCATGCATGTGTGTGTTCATGCATGAGTGCACGCATGCATGTATGTACATGCATGCAACTGTGAATACATGCATTTGTGTATGCATGTATAAGTGCATGTGTGCTTGCATGTTTGCATGCATACATAAAACCATGCATGTGTGTATGCATGCATGCATACATGTGTGTCTTCATGCCATGGATGAGAAAACTAGAGCCAGTGTTTATGAAACACAATGCCCCCAACTGCTTGACCCTAACACTGCTTGTCCCTAACAGTAATTGAGATATCTTGTTTTTATGTGGCTGTAATGCTGAAATTACACAAGAAAAGCTGTAGTTAATCATCTACTCATCATCCCTGACCAGTCTGTGAAGTTTCGGGGAAAAACCTAAAATAGTTTTTTAGATATCTTGCTTACAAACTTAAAACGCGAAAAATTTCAAAGGGCCATAACTCAAGAAAAAAATTTCGGATTTTTTTCAAAAGTTAATCAGTTCATCTACTCATCATCCCCAACCAGCCTGTAAAGTTTCAGGGCAATAGCTCAAACAATTTTTGAGATATCTTGCTTACAAGCTGAAAACACGAAAAAAATCAAAGGGCCATAAAAGAAAAAAAAATTGGATTTTTTTCAAAAGTTAATCAGTTCATCTACTCATCATACCCAACCAGTCTGTGAAGTTTTGGGGAAAAACCTCATATAGTTTATGAGATATCTTGCTTACAAACTTAAAACGCGAAAAATTTCAAAGGGCCATAACTCAAGAAAAAAATATAGGATTTTTTTTCAACAGTTAATCAGTTCATCTACACATCATCCCAAACCAGCTTGTAAAGTTGCAGGGCAATCGCTCAAACAATTATTGAGATATCTTGCTTACAAGCTGAAAACACCAAAAAAATCTAAGGGCCATAACTCAAGAAAAAAAATCGGATTTTTTTCAAAAGTTGATCAGTTCATCTACTCATCATCCCCGACAAGTCTGTGAAGTTTCGGGGAAAAACCTCAAATAGTTTTTTAGATATCTTGCTTACAAACTTAAAACGCGAAAAATTTCAAAGGGCCATACCGCAAGAAAAAAATTTCGGATTTTTTTCAAAAGTTAATCAGTTCATCTACTCATCATCCCCAACCAGCATGTAAAGTTTCAGGGCAATAGCTCAAACAGTTTTTGAGATATCTTGCTTACAAGATTTCATAGTATTTTTTGCAAAGGGGCATAACTCAAAAAAGGGGCATAATCCTGACGAGAAAAAAAACACGGGTCAATTATTTTTTCATGAGGAATCCATATATGAAATTTCAAAAACCTAGCACCCATGGTTCTAAAGTTATGCTATGCAGTAAAAAGTGGGACGGACGTAAGGACGGAAGGACGGACGGACGAACAGGGCAAAACCAATATGCCAAAACGCGAAAAATTTCAAAGGGCCATAACTCAAGAAAAAAATTTCGGATTTTTTTCAAAAGTTAATCAGTTCATCTACTCATCATCCCCAACCAGCCTGTAAAGTTTCAGGGCAATAGCTCAAACAATTTTTGAGATATCTTGCTTACAAGCTGAAAACACGAAAAAAATCAAAGGGCCATAACTCAAGAAAAAAAAATTGGATTTTTTTCAAAAGTTAATCAGTTCATCTACTCATCATACCCAACCAGTCTGTGAAGTTTTGGGGAAAAACCTCATATAGTTTTTGAGATATCTTGCTTACAAACTTAAAACGCGAAAAATTTCAAAGGGCCATAACTCAAGAAAAAAATATAGGATTTTTTTTCAACAGTTAATCAGTTCATCTACACATCATCCCAAACCAGCTTGTAAAGTTGCAGGGCAATCGCTCAAACAATTATTGAGATATCTTGCTTACAAGCTGAAAACACGAAAAAAATCTAAGGGCCATAACTCAAGAAAAAAAAATCGGATTTTTTTCAAAAGTTGATCAGTTCATCTACTCATCATCCCCGACAAGTCTGTGAAGTTTCGGGGAAAAACCTCAAATAGTTTTTTTAGATATCTTGCTTACAAACTTAAAACGCGAAAAATTTCAAAGGGCCATAACTCAAGAAAAAAATTTCGGATTTTTTTCAAAAGTTAATCAGTTCATCTACTCATCATCCCCAACCAGCATGTAAAGTTTCAGGGCAATAGCTCAAACAGTTTTTGAGATATCTTGCTTACAAGATTTCATAGTATTTTTTGCAAAGGGGCATAACTCAAAAAAGGGGCATAATCCTGACAAGAAAAAATACACGGGTCAATTATTTTTTCATGAGGAATCCATATATGAAATTTCAAAAACCTAGCACCCATGGTTCTAAAGTTATGCTATGCAGTAAAAAGTGGGACGGACGTAAGGACGGAAGGACGCCAAAACGCGAAAAATTTCAAAGGGCCATAACTCAAGAAAAAAATTTCGGATTTTTTTCAAAAGTTAATCAGTTATCAGTTCATCTACTTATCATCCCCAACCAGCCTGTAAAGTTTCAGGGCAATAGCTCAAACAATTTTTGAGATATCTTGCTTACAAGCTGAAAACACGAAAAAAATCAAAGGGCCATAACTCAAGAAAAAAAAATTGGATTTTTTTCAAAAGTTAATCAGTTCATCTACTCATCATACCCAACCAGTCTGTGAAGTTTTGGGGAAAAACCTCATATAGTTTTTGAGATATCTTGCTTACAAACTTAAAACGCGAAAAATTTCAAAGGGCCATAACTCAAGAAAAAAATATAGGATTTTTTTTCAACAGTTAATCAGTTCATCTACACATCATCCCAAACCAGCTTGTAAAGTTGCAGGGCAATCGCTCAAACAATTATTGAGATATCTTGCTTACAAGCTGAAAACACGAAAAAAATCTAAGGGCCATAACTCAAGAAAAAAAAATCGGATTTTTTTCAAAAGTTGATCAGTTCATCTACTCATCATCCCCGACAAGTCTGTGAAGTTTCGGGGAAAAACCTCAAATAGTTTTTTTAGATATCTTGCTTACAAACTTAAAACGCGAAAAATTTCAAAGGGCCATAACTCAAGAAAAAAATTTCGGATTTTTTTCAAAAGTTAATCAGTTCATCTACTCATTATCCCCAACCAGCATGTAAAGTTTCAGGGCAATAGCTCAAACAGTTTTTGAGATATCTTGCTTACAAGATTTCATAGTATTTTTTGCAAAGGGGCATAACTCAAAAAAGGGGCATAATCCTGACGAGAAAAAAAACACGGGTCAATTATTTTTTCATGAGGAATCCATATATGAAATTTCAAAAACCTAGCACCCATGGTTCTAAAGTTATGCTATGCAGTAAAAAGTGGGACGGACGTAAGGACGGAAGGACGGAAGGACGGAAGGACGGACGGACGAACAGGGCAAAACCAATATGCCCCCACAACTTCTTCGAAGTTGGGGGCATAAAAATACGCGTCAGCTTATTATCCATCAGGAATGCATATTATGAAATTTCAAAACAATAGCATATACGGTTCTAAAGTTATGCTCTGCATCACTTTTAGCATACATTATAATGGGCACAAATTACCAAAATGACAAAGGGCCATAACTCACAAAGTATTTTTCGGAATTTTGTCAAAGTTAAGCAGGTCATCTACTCATCAACACCAATCTACATGTATTCACCAACATTCAAGGCTCTAGCTATAATAGTTTCTGAGATATTTTGCTTACAAGATTTTATTCAAAAAACTTCATAGGGCAATAACTCTTGAAAGGGGCATAATCCGGATGAGAAAAAAAATGTGTGTCAGCTAATTTTTCATCAGGAATGCATATATGAAATTTCAAAACCATAGCATACACGGTTCCAAGGTTATGCTATGCATCACTTTTAGCATATATTACAATGGGCACAAATTATCAAAATGACAAAGGGCCATAACTCACAAAGAGTTTTTCGGAATTTTGTCAAAAGTTAATCAGTCCATCTACTCATCACCACCAATATGTTCACCAACTTTCAAGGCTCTAGCTCCAATACTTTTTGAGATATCTTGCTGACAAGATTTTATTAAAAAAATTTCAAAGGGCAATAACTCTTGAAGGGGGCATAATCCGGACGAGAAAAAAAATACGCGTCAGCTAATTTTCCATGAGGAATCCATATATGAAATTTCAAAACCCTAGCATACACAGTTCTAAAGTTATGCTATGCGTCACTTTTAGCATACATTACAATGGGCACAAATTACCAAAATGACTGAAAGGGCCATAACTCACAAAGTATTTTTCAGAATTTCGTCAAAAGTTAATCAGTTCATCTACTCATCCACACCAATATATTCACCAACTTTCAAGGCTCTAGCTCCAATAGTTTTTGAGATATCTTGCTGACAAGATTTTATTAAAAAAATTTCAAAGGGCAATAACTCTTGAAAGGGGCATAATCCTGATGAGAAAAAAAAATACGCGTCAGCTTATTTTCCATCAGGAATGCATATATGAAATTTCAAAACCCTAGCATACACAGTTCTAAAGTTATGCTATGCGTCACTTTTAGCATACATTACAATGGGCACAAATTACCAAAATGACAAAGGGCCATAACTCACAAGGTATTTTTCGGAATTTTGTCAAAAGTTAATCAGTTCATCTACTCATCACAACCAATCTATTCACCAACTTTCAAGGCTCTAGCTCCAATACTTTTTGAGATATCTTGCTTACAAGATTTTATTTAAAAAATTTTCAAGGGGCAATAACTCTTGAAAGGGGCATAATTCGGACGAGAAAAAAAATACGCGTCAGCCAAATTTCCATGAGGAATCCATATATGAAATTTCAAAACCCTAGCATATACGGTTCTAAAGTTATGCTATGCATCACTTTTAGCATACATTATAATGGGCACAAATTACCAAAATGACAAAGGGCCATAACTCACAAAGGATTTTTCGGAATTTTGTCAAAGTTAAGCAGGTCATCTACTCATCAACACCAATCTACATGTATTCACCAACATTCAAGGCTCTAGCTATAATAGTTTCTGAGATATTTTGCTGACAAGATTTTATTCAAAAAACTTCATAGGGCAATAACTCTTGAAAGGGGCATAATCAGGATGAGAAAAAAAATGTGTGTCAGCTAATTTTTCATCAGGAATGCATATATGAAATTTCAAAACCATAGCATACACGGTTCCAAGGTTATGCTATGCATCACTTTTAGCATATATTACAATGGGCACAAATTATCAAAATGACAAAGGGCCATAACTCACAAAGTGTTTTTCGGAATTTTGTCAAAAGTTAATCAGTCCATCTACTCATCACCACCAATATGTTCACCAACTTTCAAGGCTCTAGCTCCAATACTTTTTGAGATATCTTGCTGACAAGATTTTATTAAAAAAATTTCAAAGGGCAATAACTCTTGAAGGGGGCATAATCCGGACGAGAAAAAAAATACGCGTCAGCTAATTTTCCATGAGGAATCCATATATGAAATTTCAAAACCCTAGCATACACAGTTCTAAAGTTATGCTATGCGTCACTTTTAGCATACATTACAATGGGCACAAATTACCAAAATGACCAAAAGGGCCATAACTCACAAAGTATTTTTCAGAATTTCGTCAAAAGTTAATCAGTTCATCTACTCATCCCCACCAATATATTCATCAACTTTCAAGGCTCTAGCTCCAATACTTTTTGAGATATCTGGCTGACAAGATTTTATTAAAAAAATTTCAAAGGGCAATAACTCTTAAAAGGGGCATAATCCTGATGAGAAAAAAAATACGCGTCAGCTTATTTTCCATCAGGAATGCATATATGAAATTTCAAAACTATAGCATACACAGTTCTAAAGTTATGCTCTGCATCACTTTTAGCATACATTACAATGGGCACAAATTACCAAAATGACAAAGGGCCATAACTCACAAGGTATTTTTCGGAATTTTGTCAAAAGTTAATCAGTTCATCTACTCATCACCACCAATCTATTCACCAACTTTCAAGGCTCTAGCTCCAATACTTTTTGAGATATCTTGCTGACAAGATTTTATTTAAAAAATTTTCAAGGGGCAATAACTCTTGAAAGGGGCATAATCCGGACGAGAAAAAAAAAACGCTTCAGCCAAATTTCCATGAGGAATCCATATATGAAATTTCAAAACCCTAGCATGCACAGTTCTAAAGTTATGCTATGCATTATTTTAGCATACATTACAATGGGCACAAATTACCAAAATGACAAAGGGCCATAACTCACAAAGTATTTTTCAGAAGTTTGTCAAAAGTTAATCAGTTCAATTACTCATCACCAACAATATATTCACCAACTTTCAAGACTCTAGCTCCAGTAGTTTTTTAGATATCTTGCTGACAAGATTTTATTAAAAAAAATTCAAAGGGCAATAACTCTTGAAGGGGGCATAATCCGGACGAGAAAAAAATACGCGTCTGCTAATTTTCCATGAGGAATCCATTTATGAAATTTCAAAACCCTAGCATACACAGTTCTTTAGTTATGCTATGCATCAAAAGTGTAACGGACGGACGAACGGATGAACGAACCAGAACCAATATGCCCCTCCAACTTTTTCAAAGTTTGGGGCATAATAAGAAAGTTATTGACCAAACACAAAAAAGGCTCCTTTTTACCTCTGACCTCTATGTATGAACTTGACATTTTAGGTACCAAACTGAATCATGCATGCAACACATTGTCTCATGATAGTTAACATGTTTGCCAAGTAACTTCAAATTCTATTTAAATATAAGCAAGTTATTGACAAAACCCGAAAAAAGGCCCCTTTTTTACCTTTGACCTCTAAGTATGACCTTGACCTTTGAGGTACCAACCTGGGTCATGCACGCAACACATCGTTTTATATTGGTTAACATTTCTGCCAAGTGATTTCAAAATCCATCTCAAAATAAGAAAGTTATTGACCAAATTTCCCCTTTTGGGGAAAAAAGGCCCCTTTTTTGACCTTTGACTTCTAAGTATGACCTTGGCCTCTGAGGTACCGATCTGCCTCATGTGCACCACACATCGTCTTATGGTTGTTAATAATTATGCCAAGTAATTTTAAAATCCATCTCAAAATAAGAAAGTTATTGAACAAATACGAAAAAAAGGCCCCTTTTTTGACCTTTGACCTCTAAGTATGACCTTGACCTTTGAGGTAGTGACCTGCCTTATGCGCACCACACATCGTCTCATGGTTGTTAATAATTATGCCAAGTAATTTAAAAATCCATCTCAAAATAAGAAAGTTATTGACCAAATACGAAAAAAAGGCCCCTTTTTTTACCTTTGACCTCTAAGTATGACCTTGACCTTTGAGGTACTGACCTGCCTCATGCGTACCTCACATCGTCTCATGGTTGTTAATAATCATGCCAAGTAATTTTAAAATCCATCTCAAAATAAGAAAGTTATTGACCAAATACGGAAAAAAGGCCCCTTTTTTGACCTTTGACCTCTAAGTATGACCTTGACCTTTGAGGTACCGACTTGCCTCATCGTCTTATGGTAGTTAATATTTCTGCCAAGTAATTTTAAAATCCATCAAAAAATATGAAAGTTATTGACCGGACAAGATTTGCCCATACATATATACATACCGTCAAACTTCCAAGGGAGATAATTCAAAAAGTATAAATGCGAGAGTTATAGTTCTTGTGCAATGCACATCGTCTAATGCTGATTAATATTTATACAAAGTTTCGTGAAGATAGCTCTAACTGTTTTCAAGTTATGGAGCAGACACGAATGTGTGACAGACGGACAGACGGACAGACAGACAGACGGACAGACAGACAGACAGACGCCCGGGGGAAAAACAATATGTCTCTCCGAAAAAAATTTTTTCGGGGGAGACATAACTAGTGTTCGAAACCTAGTTAGGGAATCCCTGTCAAACTCATTTACCTGTCATCATAAGTGTTCGCATTTTTGCATAAAATGCATTTATTTGTATTGTTTTAAAGAAAAATACCGGCTATATGTATTTTATTTTTAGAAGCACTTTTTCCAGATGGCTCAATAATGCACCTTTAAGCTCCAGATCAAGGTTCAGTGGAGCAGAACTACAAAATGTTTTTTGCAATATTCGCAAGATGCTAATGACAGACATTTTTAACCCATTTGGTACTGGAAACCCAAAAACGGGTAGTTGGCAAACAGTGCAGACCCGGATCAGAAGCAGCGTTCTGGAACGCGGCGTCTGATCAGGGCCTACACTGTTTGCAAATTTTTCAGCCAATTTCCAAATTTTGACGAAAACACAACCAGACGCCCCTAAATTTTGAAATGGACTCCTGCTATATATATAAGGTGGAAGATTCCATTTGGTACAAAAGGGTTAATTCATGCTCAAGCCGTAATTTCTACATAACCTCGGTGATATATTTAAATGAATCAACTCATATGATACCAGAGAGATATTAATAGCTAATTACTACCCTCGCTCACATTTATAGCAATATATGACAAAAACAAACTTCCTCTAGTGATCGATATATTAACCCTTTTTTGTACCAAATGGAATCTTCCTCCTTATATATAGCAGGAGTCCATTTCAAAATTTAGGAGTGTCAGGCTGTGTTTTCTTCAAAATTTATTTGGGTAATGGGTAAACTTTTAGCAAACAGAACACGGCTTCTGATCTGGGCCTGCACTGTTTGGCAGGGTACCCTTTTTGGGGTTTCTGGTACAAATGGGTTAAGAAATCCAAATCTTTCTTTATCAGCTGTGTTCCATTTCTTTTTTATTTCTTCATCCTTTTTTTTTTTTTGGCCCCCGCAAATCGGGACTTGATGAAATTGATGGGCTGCATGATGCTTCCACGCATAGCTGAATACGACCATACACGAGTACAGGTAAACCGCTTAGAGGATCTAAGTCTGCCCAGGCAAAGGGGTGCGAGTTGAACTGTCCATGCTTATAGACCCTATTGGTTTCATTGGGCGGCAGGGCTTGAGATGTCTTTTCATCTCTATGTGGGGTAAAAGTCCCATAAAATTGGAAGCAATGTCTCCAAAAGGACCTATATGGTGTTGACGGGGACATTAAACCTCAAATCAAACAAACCAATCATCCTTTTTTTCTTTTTTTTTCCTGTCAGGCATTTCTGTTTTAACCCATTTTGTACCAGAAAACTCCAAAATGGGTACCCTTGCAAACAGTGTAGGCCCTGATCAGACGCCGCAGAATGCGGCGTCTGATCAGGGCCTACACTATTGGCAAAAATATCAGCTATTTTCTGAATAAGTTTTAAAGATAACACAACCTGACACCCCTAAATTTCGAAATGGGCTCCTGCCATATATAAGGTGGAAGATTCCTGCTAGACCAGAATAGGCACTAGCTTTTGCAAACAGGGTAGATACAGATCAGATGGCTTTTTTCCTTCAAGCGTAAACCCAAATAAGGAAGTTAGTCAAAAATACGGTGAAACTTCGATAGCCCCAAACATGGATGGCTCCATTACCATGGCTAATTCGAAACTCGTTCTGCGGTCCCTACAGAATTCATCGCACAGTTCCAGACATCAATATGTTATAGATAATTTAGGGTATGTTGTGTGTTACTCATTAGAATCGCCTCACACAACATTCATTTATTTAACCCTTTTTGTACCAAATGGAATCTTCCTCCTTATATATAGTAGGAGTCCATTTCAAAATTTAGGGGTGTCTGGTTGTGTTTTCTTCAAAATCGATTAGGAAAATGGCTAAACTTTTAGCAAATAGTGTACGTATCTGATCTGAGCCTAGACTGTTTGCCAGGGTACCCGTTTAGGGGTTTCCGGTCCTAAATGGGTTAAACTTAAAGATCGAAAAGATATCCTTTGAACATCCAAATTATACCTCATGACCTAGCATTCAGATGAACCCTCAGAATTTCAAACAGATTTTCATGGTCCCTTATTGAAGTTTGACCCCCGCCCATCGGGGCTTGAAAAAAATATATGGGCTGCATGATGCTTCCATGCAGAGCTGAAACCGTCCACACACTAGTACTGGTAAACTGCTTGGAGGATCTAAGCCTGTCCAGGAACCGCGGCGCGAGGCCGACCACCCATGCTTATAAACCATATTGGCTTCATTGGGCGACAGGGCTTGAGATGTCATTTCATCTCAATGTCGGGTAAAAGTCCCACAAAATTGGAAGCAACGTCTCCAAAATGACCTATACTGTGTTGATGGGGACGTTAAACCTCAAATCAAACAAACAAAATGTATATTTAACCCTTTTTGTACCAAATGGAATCTTCCTCTGGAGTTGATTTTGAAATTTAGGGGTGAAAGATTGTGTAATCTTTGAAATTTATTCAGGCAATAGCTGAATTTTTTGCCAATAGTTTAGGCCCTGATCAGATGCCGCATTCTGCAGTGTCTGATCTGGCCTTTACTGTTTGCCAGGGTACCCGTTTTTGGGTTTCCAGTACAAAGTCACCATCAAAGGTCCATTCACTCCCCGTACACGCCCTCGCCCATTCGGGCTTGAAGAAATAGATGGACTGCATGATGCTTCCACGCAGAGCTGAAACCAATCGCACACTAGCACTAGTAAATAAGCCTGCCCAGTAAAAGTGGTCCATGCTTATAAACGCTATTGGTTTCACTGGGAGACAGGACTTGAGATGTCATTTTTAAGCAAAAATAGCACTGTATTAACTACTGTAATTGTCGGAAGACTTTGTCAAGCTCAGTACTGTAAAGATAATACTTACCGCTGGATAGTCGAAATCTTGTGACGTTGTTTCATTTTGTATATAATCTACCCGAAATTGGTTATCCGGATTTTCTAAAGATACTGGGGGATTCAGAACTGTCATTGCACCCGTTATTGTCTGAAAAATAAAACAAGTATTGCCTTAACCCAATGTATACTAGTGGACTCTTCCCTGCTCTATGTCGCACAAGTCCATTTGCCATATAAGGGGTGTCAGGCCTATTTTTTCATTTTTATTCTATTTTTGACTGAAAATTCTACTGCGCCTTCAGGTCTGAACTGTTTACTTTGGATCACTACGGTAAGTCAACTGTTTCTCAATTGATCAAAAGTTATATTATTACACCCCCCCCCCCACCCCGACCCCAGAACCCAGCTCCAGAGTAATGAGGATAATTCTGGGGTATTTTTCTTATTGGAATTTCTGTATAATTTAACACCCCAGTCAACACTATTTAGGTCACAACAAACCAGTCAGTTTATCTAACCACACTTCCTGGATAACCGGTACAGGGAACATTCTTTTGCCAGAAACTGACAACTGCCCTTGTTGAATCAGCAGAAGGGAGAGAATGACCTTAGAAAAGATGAAATTGATGTGTCAATTCAGAATATGGTATAGGGTGAAACGCATATTGATAGACTTGGGGTGTTATATACTGAACCGAAAAAGAAACACAACTCAGAATATAAATGCGAGTATTTGAAGAAATAATCATGTTTGCAGAAAATCCATTTAATGGCGCAATAATATAATCATTCCTGAATGTAACTACCATAGAGAGTTCAATTTCCAGTGAGAATGTTTGGAACACAAATCTGTTTTGTCATAGAGGTAGTCATTTCACAAGTTCAAAACATAAGCAGTTAATAGCGATATGTCCTCTGTTTGCATTCAGTCCTGGTCATGGACAGGATTAAACGATTGATCTCTGCCTGGGGACGCGTTGTTGGCGGCTGGGGGCGGTTACGTACGCGCCTATCCAAGACGTCCCACAATTGTTCTATAGGAGAGAGGTCTGGACTATACGGAGGCCAGTGCATCACGTCAACGTTGTTTTGCTGAAGAAACGCCTTGCTGAGCCTTGCTACATGCGCCCGAGCGTCATCCTGTTGAAACTTAACGTTGTGCTGTCGTACATATGAAACAACTACCGGTGGTAAAACGATGTCAACGTAATGCTTAGCCGTCAAAGATCCATCAATGAATACCAGGGGCGTTCTATGATCATAAGATATGCCAGTCCACACCATCAACTCAACGCCTCCAAATCAATCACGTTCAACCAAACAATTGTCACGATAATGCTCTCTGTCATGCCTATACAAACTTTGTCGGCCGTCAGCTCTGTACAACAAGTACCTGGACTCGTCAGAAAACATTACGTTACGCCACTGACGAAGGGGAAACAGGTTTGGCCTATGTTGTGTGAGCCACGCCATTCTAACCTGACATCGTCGTGGTGTTAATGGCATACCAACGTACGTACCACAAGGACGTAAGCCAAACTCTCGAAGGTGATTCCTTACAGTTTCTGCACTTATTCTATTGTTGTGCGTTCCTGGTTTCACCTGAGACGTCTGGACGGCTGTACGGTACCGATTAAGGTGGGTTAGACGGATGTATCGGTACTGTCGATGTGTCGTCACGCGTGGACGTCCACTTCTGGGCCTTTCATTTGTCGTTCCCATTTGACGTAGACGCTGGTACAAGCGAGTTATCGTCGATTTACTCACTTGGAAGTTCCTGGTGATGACAGCCTGAGACGTCCCACATAGAAGCATTTGGACCGCTACGTTACGTTGATCTTGCGTCAAACGTACCATATTCCGTGGTGAAATTTTCCCGGACTTTTGAAACCTTAACTCCAGATAACACAATGTGCCAATATGATGAGGTTACTGTATACATTTAATGTACTGCATGAGGAAATGTTGAAAACAACGATTTGCCAAGTGCAGCGTTAAACTGTACAAATTTCTGCATAAGAAAATTTAAAAAGTATGAAAGTAAATCGCAAAATGATTTTTCCGTCAACCTGATGGTTGCATGAAAATCGTTTGGGTTAAAGAGTTGCGGTTCTTTTTTGGTTCAGTATATCAACCAACTGCCGAGAAAAACTACATCTGAAAATGCCATCTGCTTATGTCGTCTGCTGAATCTTCTTGCAAACTTTTTAAAAATATTTTTTCATATAGGCAAACAGTGTGGACCCAGATCTGATCTGGGTCCACACTGTTTGCAGAAAATGACTTTTAAAGTAACCGTCAGACGAAAAAGCAGACAACAATTGTTGTGATTGGCATCTTATGGGCTAAGAGAAGTCAAGAAGCTAATAGTTGATGCTACCAGCAGGTCTGGAAGAGCTTGTATTAAAAAACAGCTAAAATACTCTATTTTGATCTTAAGACACTTCAGAAACTGTTACTGTGAGATTTCATATGTTAAAGGGCTTTGGCTGATAAAACAATGGTCATATTTATGTGATATGCATCAAAATCATGTGATATGCATCGAAATTGTGATATGTAGCGTACAACTCCACACTTACATCATCCCTGCTCTAGGTCGCTCCATTTCCACCACTATCTATGTCTAAACCCTCAAAGGTGAAAATGTACTTTCATGCTTTTAATGTTTCAAGTTCATATGCACTAGGTACTTATTTCATAATTGGACACCTGAGTAGCCTAAAATCTATAGCTAGTGTGGCATAATGCCATGCAAAGCGTTTCTCTCGGTTCCCCAACCTGTGATGTCACAGATTCGCTTCTGTGTCTGTTCAACCGGTCATCCACCTCCCCCACATACATCTGCCATAGGTAATGATCAGGATATATAGAACATTCATATGGACAACAAAGACACTGATCAGACGGCACAGAGATCAGAGTCTTTGCTGGCTACCTGTGTAATAATCATATTTTCTCATTAAACCATTCACATAAAAATTATGTGACCACAGCTTGAGTACAAATGCAAATATTTGCATTCTTCCAATTATAAAGAAACCTTAATTAATCACACTTCACACAAACACTTGTTTTCTAGATTTTGTCAATCTTGAGATTTTTGCATTAACCTGTATCCTACTGAACACAACAACCCCTACCTTTGCAAACAATGTAGATCCAGATCAGATGGCTCCATCTGATCCAGATCTACACTGTTTGTCATGCAGTTTGTGAAATAAATGTATGCATTATATCAAGTAATTTCATGTGTAGATAAGAAAATAGTGTGGCTAAACTAAATTTATTCAGCAGGATAAGGGTTAACCCCTGTTTGATGCAAAGAATCTTCTGTCTAACAGATTGGGGCAGGTTGCATACCAAAGGTTGCATACCAACTTATGGGGTGTCTAGTTGATTTCATTTATTGAAAGTTTTGCAAATACTATAAAATTCATAAATTAAGACCATCTTTGGGACTGTTCTTTGAACAGTCCCAAAGGTGGTCTCTTGTTAGGAGACAATGGGTTTAGAAAACTTACAGCAATATTCTCAATAATCTTTTAACCCTTATATTGCTGAATATTCATCTAAGCCACATCCATTTCGTTGTATCAACCAATCAAATTACTTGATGTAATTTATTGCTACAAATTCGTAAACTGAATGCCAAACAGTGTAGATCCAGATCAGATGGCTTCTGAAGAAGCCATCTGATCAGGATCTACACTGTTTGCAAAGATAGGGGTTGTCGTGAACAGCAAGATAAGGGTTAAAAGCAGATTAAGTCCTTATTTGAAGTGGTCTTAATAGCCAGTTTTACTGTATTCAAATCCTTTTAAACAAGCATTAGGTAGACTCCCCGATCTTTGTTTCCAGGTTGGGTCTACACTGTTAATCAGCATCCGTTGTGACATATGCTTGGTTTTAATATATGATTGTTTTTTTGGGGGGGTTTTGTCTTTACGGCCCTTTCAAGATTATTTCACTAATATTGAGCTGATCGTTTATCAGAGGTGGGCGAAAACTGGAGTACCCAGAGAAAAACCACCTCCGTTGCAGAACTTGGCGTCACACAATGTAGCCAAGCTCGAACCAACAGCAGTGAGAGACCTAATGATTAAGAGTCACCGTTCTTTTCCACTAGGCCACGGAGGTCCGTTGGTTTATTTATGAGTTTACAGCTTGCTAAATATAACTACCCATGACTACACAGAAAACCCTTTATTTTTGCTGGAAACCCCCTAGTGGGTGCAATGGCAAAAAGTGCATCCCATGTTCAGATGCTGCACATTGTGGCATATGACAGAGCCTTCAATGTTTGCAAAAAGTTGAGATATTTTCTAAATAAACTTCTGAAAGCCAAAAATAAACTCAACATGACATCCCTAAATCCTACTTCCATAATGTTCCTAAGTATTGGGGTAGACATGCCTAAGCAAACATTGTAGACCCAAATCAGACTGCTCTTTCAGCAGTCTGATCAGGGTCTACACTAGTTTGCCATTCCATCTGCACTCACTGGAATTACTGCAAGTCCTTAACCCTGAAGAAGCCATCTGATCAGGATCTTCATTGTCTGTCATTCAGTTTATGAATTTGTTGCAATAATTTGCATCAAGTAATCTGATTGGTTGATAATCAGTAGTGGGTGTGGCATCAGGCTTGGGGTAATCATAATCTGTAATCGTAATCAGCTGTAATCAATTACATATTTTCAAGTAATCTGATGTAATCAGTAATCAGACATTTTTCTGATTACAAGTAATTTAATTTAATCAATTACTTCCATATTTTGACCTGTAATCATGATTATTTTCTGATTACAATTGGATTACATTTCTGTTAATATACATGTATAAATTGTGAATTTGTGCAAAAATATAAGGATTCTGGATATCACACCAATTCTTTACATACTATTGCTAGCATGTATACTAATCATAATAACAGTAATTCCTAATAAACTGCAATTAAACATTTCAAACTGTTACCTTTCATAAAAGTTAATGGAAGTGCTGCATGTTTTTCAAATAAGTTTATAAAGACTGCACAGGTGCAAATAAAGTTGATCATATACATGTAATTGTATCCCTTTAAAGTGTGTAAGGTGTGAAAAACAATATCATCTAAATTTTTTTTCTACAGGTTCCTGTTGATAAATTTAGTTTTTTAATCACATATTGACCATTGAGACTGATTTACAAACTGAAATCCTAACACTTCACACAGATCATCTGAAAATATTAATTGCATTTTATTAAGTGTGCCCAAATTATGTGGACAGGTTGGGCAAAAAGTCTAGGCACTGATCAAACTGCTCCTACATGAAGACTGTTCTTCCATGAGCAGCCTGATCTGGGTCTACACATTTTGTCCAGCCTGTCTGTCTGTGTAGACTGAAAGATGTAACTTTTGAAAAGATAATAATGAAAAAAGTGTAATTTGGATAGTTCACTTTGGCTTCGGTTATGAGAACTAGTGCATTGTTCACAATGGATGCATTTACTATATCAACTCCAAAGTACTGGTAGAACTTGACAAAAGCTAAAAGAGAGCTTACATAAATTTAGTTTTGAAATAAGTTAGTTTGAGATTGTGCTTCATTTTAAACATTTAGTTTAAATGAACATCTATTAATTATTATTAGTACCATTTGTTTAACGTGAGTTAAAGTGTCATATCTGTATTACCTAGATAATACATTGCAAAAGTAATTGTAATTTAATCAATTACATTGCAAAAGTAATTGTAATTTAATCAATTACATTCATATGATGTTGTAATTGTAATTTAATCAATTACATTTTTAGGGCAAAGTAATTGTAATTTAATCAATTACTTTCAGATGTAATTGGCCCCAAGCCTGTGTGGCATATTTAAATATTCAGCAGGTTAAGGTGTCAGAATTTTTAGAATTTTTACAGTATGTTGTGTGTACTCATTAGGATCACCTCAATGAGTTGATTCTAATGAGTATACCCAACATATCTTTGAAAAAAATATCCCTCAATCACCCCATTATACCTTAGGACTATCCATTTTGCATAACCCTCAATAGTTCAAACTACCTCTATTTCAAACAAATTTGATTGGTCCAGAGATACCTTGAGTTATCGAAGATCGACTGTATATAAGGCAAAACATTTCAATTGGTACAAACATGGAGAAACACTGATGCCCCCGGACAGCACATGTTAAATATGAAAGTAGTATCACTAAGCAATCTTAAAAAAGTAGGTCAAGGTCACAAGGTCAAAAATTATGGGATCGTTGGAAAGGTCTTGTGACATAGAATGCACATGTGAAATATGAAAGCCCTATCACTTACCAATCGAAACGTATGGTGAATGTTAATGTTTTTAAAAAGTAGGTCAAACGTCAAGGTCAAGGTCAGGAGGTCAAAAATTATGGTACCACTGGAAAGGTCTTGTGAAAAAGAATGCACATGTGAAATATGAAAGCCCTATCACTTACCAATCGAAAGTTATGGCCAATGTTAAAGTTTTCAAAATGTAGGTCAAATGTCAAGGTCACGAGGTCAAAAATTATGGTACCACTAGAAAGGTCTTGTGACAAGGAATGCACATGTGAAATATGAAAGCCCTATCACTTATCAATCAAAAGCTATGGCCAATGTTAAAGTTTTAAAAAAAAATCAAGGGGAGATAATACCGCCAAAAATGACAACAGAGTTATGGCCCTTGGTCAGAATGTAGCACTTGTGATGGTGAATAAGTGTGTGAAGTTTCATGGGGCTAGGTCAAATACTTTTGAAGTTATGATCAAGGTTAAAGTTATTGTGACGGACAGACAAACAAACCGACAGATTTCAAAGGGAGATAATTCAGCCAAAAATGACACCAGAGTTATGGCCCTTGGTCAGAATGTAGCCCTTGTGATGGTGAATAAGTGTGTGAAGTTTCATTGGGCTAGGTCAAATACTTTTGAAGTTATGATCAAGGTTAAAGTTTTTGTGACGAACAGACAAACAAACAGACAGACAGGGCAAATACTATATGCCCCCCGAATCAAAGAGTCTCAGGGGGCATAAAAAACATGTTTTGAAAGTTCTGATTGAGTTTCTGTTTTAACCTTCAAACATTACAGAAAATTGATAGCAAATGCCATATTTTGAACCCATAAAATGCCAATCACGAGAATTGTCGTCTGCCTTGCCGTCTGCCGGTTACCTTGAAAGAATTTCTTTTTGCAAACAGTGTGGACCCACATCAGACTGCTCCTGCCCACACTGTTTGCAAAAATAGTTTAAGTAAAAGTTTGCAAAAAAATTGAGCAGACGTTATAAGCAGACGACATTTTCAGATGTAGTTTTTCTCGGAATCTTAAGGGTTAATAATTGAATTATCTGTCCATCAAACAATTCATATGCAATGTCAAGCACTGAAAAATAAACCTTGTTTGAAAACTTTGCTGTCTGCAAGTCATCATGGGTGGTTTTATGGTCTCCTGGAGAAAGGCAGAAAACAGACAAAAGGGAAGAAGAAATGAGGACAGACAGACAGTAAAGAAACAGAACTAAAACCATGCCCCCATGTCCCAGCATTCCAAACACAGCAGGATATCAACCCATTTAGTACCAGAAACCCCAAACGGCCCCCGCACATCGGGGCTTGAAGAAATAGATGGGCTGGAGGATGTAATTTGGGGACTAACCCGTAAACCATCCATCATAGCTACTGCAGATTGTGTTTTAAATTATAATATCTTTTTTTTCGCATTTTTTTTTTTTACATGTACATAGAAAAAAGGTTTGTCATTTCATGTAAATCATCAGAAGCAAATATGTGAAATGAAATGTCAAGCCTGATTTTCTCTTGAAAAAGAAAAACAAATGTTATCTGGTTCTTAATTTTTCTTGGCACTTTAAGAGGATGGTAAGTAAGGCTGTTTGGGTCAAGAAAATTCTGGTATCGAAACCAGTCTTGTAAGACATAATAACAGACTGGTTCTAAAGTGACCAATCTTCATGTACTGCAGCAGAGTTATTTGTCCACAATTTCCCCCTGCCCCACCCACCTTTCAAGAACATGGCACTCACTGTGGAAATCTGAAACCTAGATAAATAAATATGTGCATAAGAAGACCAACTCCAAATCGATACATCACTCGTTATTAGTTATTTCAATCAATAAGCAAATGAATAAGTAATTACGTTTCTCTTGAACATACTGTAGATATACTAAAAACACCTCCGCAAAGATTCATTTTGAAACAACACCGGCAAAGATTTTAGAGCCTGATCAGACTGCCCCTGAAAGAGCAGTCTCATCGAGGTCTTATCTATATGTCATTCTACCATGTAAATTGTGAAAAAAATTGCTCAAAAAAAACTTTTAGACAGTAGCAGTAATTTCGGGATAACTACCGTACATGAAAAGACAAAACAAAATAAGTCCCTAAGTCCGAATGACCTATTTTGACCAATCATCAAGGTGTAATATAGCGTGATTAGCCCATTTTTAATCCATAAAATGCCAATCACTGTCTGCTTTGCCGTCTGCCGGTTACCTTAAAAGTATTTTTTTGCAAACGGTGTGGGCCCAGATCAGACTGCTCTTACACTGCTTCTATAGAAGCAGTCTGATCTGAGCCCACTGTTTGCTTGTATGCAAAAATATTTTTAAAAAGTTTGAAAAAAAAAATTATCAGACGACATACATGTAAGCATTCAACATTTTTTAGATGAAGTTTTTCTCCGCATCTTGGAGTTAAATGGGCTAATCACTATTACAGCTTGGAAATTGGTTAACCCTTTTCCTGCTGAATATTCATATATGCCAAACCCACTACCGATTATCAACCAATCAGATTACTTGATGCAAATGATTACAACAAATTCACAATCTGAATGGCAAACAATGTAGATCGTGATCTGGATCTACATTGTTTCAAAGATAAGGCATATTCAGGATTAGCAGGACAAGGGTTAAAATAGATCATTCGGACTTCGGACTAAATTGAACAGAATCATCCTCACTGTATTGGGGCTGTTCAAAAGTGGTCTAGCTGGTCTTCATTGCAGAATTTTATTGCATTTTACACCCACATTTTTGTAAACAAGAATTCCGCCAAAGGCTATGTCGCGCCCGTGGCGGTCACTGAACCATGAAATATAGGTCAAGGTTAAACATGAATGCTTGCATTAAACGTGCCATCCCGAGATACAACCATTAGTGAAGGTCTAATAGTTCTTGAGAAAGAGACTCGAACATTAGGATGAATTCACAGTCAGTGAACCATAAAATGTAGGTCAAGGTCAAATATGGATGCTTGCATGAAAATTTTCATCTCTAGATGCAAGTTTGTATGAAGTAGCATTAATGATGGTCTAATAATTCTTGAGAAACTGACTTGAATCTAAGGGTGTACGCTAGGGTGGGCGCAATAATTCACATAGGCAGTGAACCATGAAATGTATGTCAAGGTTAAATATGGATGCTTGCATTCAAATATTCATCACTAGATGCAAGTCTGTATGAAGTATTGCTGATGAAGCTCTTATAGTTCTTAAGAAAATGGACTTGAATATTAGGGTAAACACTGTGTTGATGGCTTGACAAAAATACAGACGAACGGATGGAAATTTCGACTCCTAAATCATGCCATGTTTAACCCATTTAGTAGCAGAAACCCCAAAATGGGTACCCTGGCAAGCAGTGCAGGCCCAGATCAGATGCCGCAGAACGTGGCACCGCAGAACGCGGCATCTGATCAGGGCCTCCGCTGTTTGCTTAAAGTTCCGCCATTTTCCAAATCAATTTTGAAGAAAACACAACCTGACACCCCTAAATTTTGTAATGGACTCCTGCTATATATATATAGGGAGGAAGATTCCATTTGGTGCAAAAAGGGTTAAAGTAGGTGCGATAAAAATGAGCATAAAATCATACCAGGAACATTACTGTTACTTGGCATATAACGATGGACTGTCTATTCTTTAACCCTTTTTGTACCAAATGGAACCTTCCTCCTGATATAGAGCAAGAGTTCATTTCAATATTTAGGGGTGTCAGGTTGTGTTTTCTTAACAATTTATTCGGGAAATGGCTTAACTTTTTGCAAACTGTGTAGGCCCTGATCAGACACCGCGTTCTGCGGCGTCTGATCTGGGCCTGCACTGTTTGCCAAGGTACTCTTTTTGGGGTTTTTGGTACTGAATGGGTTAAGCCCCCTATCTGGAGAGCTAAAACTATAAGAAAAAGTTATCTGAGAATGTCATCTGCTTGTCATTACTAACACTTTAGCAGTTAAAGTCACAAACCCTAAAATAGCTTACAAGTAAGATTTTGTGGGTATAAATGATGATTTATAGGGGTTAATTTGCATAAAACTTGTATTTATATTTATTCCGACAAGAACATATCTAAACCTGTTACAATTTACATACTCTGACAGTCAACTTCATATACACATGCTTTGATTGTTTGCGTTTGCTTCCTTGTCAACGGAACTCTTAACGCTCTGCATGCTGGGTAATTTTTTCAGTAAATTACATTTTGAAACATTTTTCCCAGAAAACAGGCAATGCTAGGGGTTACTGTCAGATCCTGAAAAATATACCAGGAGTTTAAACCAAAACAGGGTTTGACATACGGAGACAATTTGCATGAGATGTCAAGTCCTGTTTTCTGGGAAAAATAAGAAAAATATCAACAATTTGTCATTTACTGGATTAGCCAAGAGTGTGTTTATGTTTAAACTGCCAATTACAACATCATTCTACAGACATCAGCTTTAACATTTACCACCCTCTTGGCGAATTCAGCAGACGACAAATTGTTGATATTTTTCTAATTTAACCCAGACAACAGGACCTGACATCTCATGCAAACTGTCCCAATAGAAGACAATTTGCATGAGATGTCAAATCCTGTTTTCTGGGAAAATTATAAAAATATTTCAAAATGGTGTCTGCTGCTGCAAAAAAAAAAATACCTGTTAAATATTTATTTCTAAGAAAATAGGGCTTGTTTGTTTGTTTGATTTGAGGTTTAACGTCCCCATCAACACTGTAAAGGTCATTTTGGAGACGTTGCTTCCAATTTTGTGGGACTTTTACCAGACACTGAGATGAAATGAGATCTAAAGCCCTGCCACCCAATGAAACCAATAGGGATAATAAGCATGGACGTGTCCGACTCGCACAGCTTTGCCTGGGCAGGCTTAGATCCTCTTAGCTATTCAGCTCTGCGTGGAAGCATCATGCAGCCCATCTATTTCTTCAAGCCCCGGAAAATAGGGCTTGACGTTCCATGTAAAATATCTCCCTGACATGATATGTCCACCCTTATTTTCTCTTCTCAGGCTTTCTTTCTCATACCCAACCCCCTAAAAACTAACTGGAAGGTAAACATATCAAGGATGTAGTCATTATTTGCTGGCTCCCAACCTGCACATTCTCAATATTGGAAAAACAGGTAACCAGACCCCCGTGACCTTTCAAGGTCAGGGGGGACTGGTTACCTGTTTTTCTGACTCCGATAACCTCCAGACTAGGAACCAGCAGATAATGCAAATAAGGTGAATAGCTTATCCCATCAACCCGCCCATCAGGGCTTGAAGAAATAGATGGGCTGCATGATGCTTCCATGCAGAGCTGAAACCGACCGCACACAAGCACTGGTAAACCGCTTAGAGGATTAAAGCCTGCCCAGGCAAAGTGGTGTGAGTCCATGCTTATAAACCCTATTGGTTTCATTGGGTGACAGGGCTTGAGATGTTATTTCATCTCAATGTCGGGTAAAAGTCCCACAAAATTGGAAGCAATGTCTCCAAAATGACCTATACAGTGTTGACGGAGATGTTAAACCTCAAATCAAACAAACAAATCATAGCTTATCCCGCAAGATACAATTCATTACAAGTCACATGGCCAACATTGCAGACTGAGGGGGTGTTTCATACCTGATCAGACTTATCGCTATTGATCTATATGATTTTAAAAGGAATTTAATTGACCGATTTGTTCTCTGTTCAATCGTAATCTGATAATCTCCTGTATTTAATATTTACCAACATTATCTTTGTATACATGGTTTATGGCAGATCAAAATGTCACAGGCTACCGGATGTCTTCTCAAAAAGTTAATTTAAATACATGTGTGTCTTTTGTTTTTGTCTTTCTCTTAACCCTAAAGAAAGTTTCTTGTTGCTTGTACTTTGTTTGATTTGAGGTTTAACGTCCCTGTCAACACTGTATAGGTCATTTTGGAGACGTTGCTTCCAATTTTGTGGGACTTTTACCCGCCATTGAGATGAAAAAGGCATCTCAAGCCCTGTCGCCCAATGAAACCAATAGGGTTTATTAGCATGGACCGTCTGACTCACACCACTTTGCCTGGGCAGGCTTAGATCCCTTCAGCGGTTTACCAGTACTCATGAGCGGTCAGATTCAGTCTGCATGGAAGCATCGTGCAGCCCATCTATTTCTTCAAGCCCCAATGGACGGGGGTCAAACAACACAAAAACTCTTTTACGACACTTTTCATTATGACCTAATCGTATTTACCCTTAAATCAAAATCTAGGGGTGTCAGGTTATGTTTTCATCAAAATTTATTTGGAAAATGGCTGACTTTTTGCAAACAGCGGAGGCCCTGATCAGACGCTGCATTCTGCGGCGTCTGATCTGGGCCTGCACTGTTTGCCAGGGTACCCATTTTGGAGTTTCGAGTATTAAATTGGTTAACCCATTGTATACTGGTGGACTCTTCCATTACTATATGTTGAACAAGCACACCTATCATATAAGGGGTGGTAGGCCTATTTTTCATTCTTACCGGTATTCTATTTCCGACGGAAAATTCTCGCAACAAACTCCTTACCATACTTGCTCCAAAATTTGAACAAGTACAATTTACTACATGTATATATGTACCCGATGTTGTGTCGAAGAAAAGCGGTATGAGTGGCAATCAGTGCAGACCCTGTGTCTACACTGTTTGTTCAGGGCCTGTCTGTCCGATGCATACGGTAAATACGGTAGTAGTGATATGGTCTGTTGGTTGGTTGTCTGTTATGGAGTTTAATGGCCCAGTCAGCACTATAGGTCATATCAAGCAGGCCTGTTAATTAACCCATTAAGTACCAGAAACCCCAAAACGGGTACCCTGGCAAACAGTGCAGGCCAAGATCAGACGCCGCAGAACGCGGCGTCTGATCAGGGCCTACACTGTTTGCTGAAAGTTCAGCCATTTTCCTAATCAATTTTGATGAAAACACAACCAGACACCCCTAAATTTTGAAATGAACTCCTGCTTTACATAAGGAAGAAGATTCCATTTGGTACAAAAAGGGTTAAATCACACTTTTTCTGCACAGTCATAGTCCTTCTCATTGTAACAAGCCACCGTGTCCTATTGGTTAAGAGCACTGACTCGTAATCGTTAGGTCTCTCACCGCTGTGAGTTCGAGCCTCGCTCGGGTGACATGTGAGACGTCAAGTTCTGCAACGGAAGGTCAGGTGGTTTTTCTCCGGGTACTAAAGTTTTCGTCCACCTCTGATTAACGATCGGCTCGATATGAGTGAAATAATCTTGAAAGGGTCGTAAAACCAACAAGAGGGCCCAGAGGGCCCTGAAACGCTCACCTGAGAATTAGTGTCTTCAGTACATTCTAGGCCCAAGGTCATAATTTGAACAAACTTGGTAATGGTCCACTAGATGAAGCTTCATACCAAATTTCAGACAAGAAGATTTTTAAAGGTTTTCCCTATATAAGCCTATGAAAAACCAAAGAGTCCCGGGGTGGGGGCATTTTTTGCCCCAGGGCTATAATTTGAACAATCTTAGTAGAGGTCCACCAGGTAAAGCTTCACACAAAATATTAAAGACATGGGCATTGTGGTTTCAGAGAAGAAGATTTTTTAATGATTTTCCCTATATAAGCCTATGTAAAACCATAGGCCCCCGGGGCGGGGGCATTTTGGCCCCGAGTGCTATAATTTGAACAATCTTGGTAGAGGTCCACTAGATGAAGCTTCACACCAAATATCAAAAATCTGGGCCTTGCGGTTTCAGAGGAAAAGATTTTTAGCTATTTTCCCTGTATAAGTCTATGTTAAACCAAAGGCCCCCGGGGCGGGGGCATTTTTGGCCCAAAGGCTATAATTTGAACAATCTTAGTAGAGGTCCACCAGGTAAAGCTTCACACCAAATATTAAAGACCTGGGCCTTGTACTTTCAGAGAAGAAGATTTTTTAATGATTTTCCCTATATAAGCCTATGTAAAACCATAGGCCCCAGGGGCGGGGGCATTTTGGCCCCCAGGGCTATAATTTGAACAATCTTGAAAGAGGTCCACTAGATGAAGCTTCACACCAAATATCAAAGATCTGGGCCTTGCGGTTTCAGAGAAGGAAGATTTTTAAAGATTTTCCCTGTATAAGCCTATGTAAAACCAAAGGCCCCCCCGGGGCGGGGGCATTTTTGGCCCCAAGGCTATAATTTGAACAATCTTAGTAGAGGTCCACCAGGTAAAGCTTCACACCAAATATTAAAGACCTGGGCCTTGTGGTTTCAGAGAAGAAGATTTTTTAATGATTTTCCCTATATAAGCCCATGTAAAACCAAAGGCCCCCGGGCGGGGGCATTTTGGCCCCCAGGGCTATAATTTGAATAATCTTGGTAGAGGTCCACTAGATGAAGCTTCATACCAAATATTGAAGACCTGGGCCTTGCGGTTTCAGAGAAGAAGATTTTTTAAGTTTTCTTTTTAAAAATCTATTTTTAGCTCCTGTGACCTAGATGTGCAATGGACCGGAACCATTTGAACAACTTTGAAAGGGGACCACCTAAGGATCATTCCTGTGAAGTTTGGTCAAAATCCGATCAGTGGTTTAGGAGGAGATGTCATTTGAAGAAAAAGTTTACGCACACACGCACGCACGCACTGACAACGGACGAAAAGTGATCACAAAAGCTCACCTTGTCACTACGTGACAGGTGAGCTAAAAACTAAACCTTGTTATTGTATAAACTTAAACAATGCACAGTCACCGCTAACTGTTATTTTGTCTGTTTGGAGTTTAACAGCCCAGTTAACACTATTCAGGTTATATTCAGCCAGTCCGTTAGCAAATAGTGCAGGCCCTGATCAGATCTGGGCCTGCACTGTTTGATAAGGTACCCCTTAAGGGGTTGGCCCCCGACCATAGGGGTTTGCAGAAATACATTGGGCTGCATGGAGCTACCATTTAGAGCTGAAACTGACTGCACATGAGTACTGGTAAACCGCTAAGAAGGACTAAGCCCCGCCCAGGCAAAGTAGTGGAAGTTGGATTGTCCAATGCATATAACCCCTGTAGGTTTCATTGAGTGACAGGGCTTCAGATGTCATTTCATCTCAATGTCAGAAAATTGGAAGCAATGTCACCAAAATGACCTAAATAATGTTGACAGTGACTTTAACCCTTATCCTGTTGAATATTATAATTAGCCACACCCATTTCTGACTATCAGCCAATCCAATTATATATTTTTTGTTCAAATTCACAAACTGAATGACAAACAGTGTAGATCCTGATCAGATGGCTTCTTCAGATCCACACTGTTTGCAAAGATTGGGGTTGTCGTGAACAGCAGGTTACTGGTAAAAGGCACTCTGAATTACTGAGTACTGTAATATTTGTTTGATTTGAAGTTTAACATCCCTGTCAACACAATTTAGGTCATTTTGGATATGTTGCTTCCAATTTTGTAGGACTTTTACCCGACACTGAGATAAAATGACATCTTAATCCCTGCCGACCAATGAAACCAATAGGGTTTATAAGCATGCATGGGCGGGCCGACTCGCAGCAATTTTCCTGGACAGGCTTAGACCTCCTAAGTGGATTACCAGTACTCATGTGCAGTCGGTATCAGCTCTGAGTGGTCACATCATGCAGCCCAATCTATTTCTCCAAGCCCCGATGGGCAGGGGCGGGAGTACTGTAATAACTGGAGTTTAAATCAGTTCCTCATAAATGACAGACTTTTCTATGATGCAGCTAAAAATAACATTGTTTCCCAGTGTGACACAAAAATTATCAAGACATATATTCAATCAATACTCCCTCGTTCTTCATGCCTATTCAAGTCTTCTCTCTTATAAGCGGAATGAAATTTTTTGCTTACAGATATCTTTTTCCACTTCCTGTTAGCTTTCACAAAGACTGTGCCCCCAACCGGGGCCCCCACTAACCCTTTATAGATGGGCAAGGTGCCCCTCTGCCCTTTTCAAGCTTTTCTTTGCCTTATTTCAACTCTAGACTGTAGACATACATGTTTTTTTTTTTATTTGAGGTTTAACGTCCCCGTCAACACTGTAAAGGTCATTTTGGAGACGTTGCTTCCAATTTTGTGGGACTTTTACCCGACATTGAGATGAAATGACATCTCAAGCCCTGTCGCCCAATGAAACTAATAGGGTTTATTAGCATGGACGGTCCGCCTCGCACCGCGGTTCCTGGACAGGCTTAGATCCTCTAAGCGGTTTACCAGTACTAGTGTGCGTGCCGGATTCAGCTCTGCGTGGAAGCATCATGCAGCCCATATATTTCTTCAAGCCCCTATGGACAGGGGCTGTTAGACATACATGTTTTAAACCTCACATTTTGATAAAAATTTCATGAAAATCAGACAAAAATTACCATAATGATGCTAAGTCTTGGGACAGAAAGGCCTAAGCAAATAGCGCAGACCCAGATCAGACTGCTCCTGAAGGAGCAGTCTGATCATGGTCTACACTGTTTGACATCCCGTCTGCACATTTTACACACCTTGCTGGGTCGTGAATCAAATTTGTTTAAATTTTAGGAGAATTACAGCAAGTCCTCAAGGTGTCTGAATTTTTAGGATTTTCAAGCTGAACAAGTAATCAATGCTTATGGCAATGCTTTAAGTTCCTTTCTATGCGTAGATAGGGATCTATTGTGGAATTTGATTATTCTATCCCTTGACCAACACTTATTTTTGCAAACAGTATAGATTCAGATCAGATGGCTTCTGAAGAAGCCATCTGATCAGTAACTACATGGTTTGACATTCAGATCCTAAATTTGAAGGAATAAATTACATCAAGTTTTGTTTGTTTGTTTTGGAGTTTAACGGCCCAGTCAACACTATTTAGGTCATTTTTGAGCCGGTCAGTTTACCTATCCACACTTTCCTGGGCAGGCTTATACGTAAGCGGTTAACCAGTACAGTGCACATTCTTTCGCCAGAAACTGACAACTGCCCTTCTTGGATCAGTGGAAGGGAGAGAATGACAGTAGAAAAGATTTCATGATCAATCTCCACGAAAGAATGTTGCCGACCCCGGCGGGAGTCGAACCGGTGTCCTCCTGATCACCAGTCAGATGCGCATCCGACTGAGCTACCGAGACCGGCCAAATTACATCAAGTAATCTCAGGCTGTTTTGTTTGATTGAATTGAGGTTTAACATCCCCAGCAACACTGTAAAGGTCATTTTGGAGACGTTGCTTCCAATTTTGTGGGACTTTTACCCGAAATTGAGATGAAATGACATCTCAAGCCATTGTCGCCCAATGAAACTAATAGGGTTTATAAGCATGGACTCATAGGCTGTAGGCTGAAAGTCAGAAATGTGTGTGGTTCAATCTAAGGTTCAAATATAATTTTGTAACATGACTTAATACTAAAAGAACATGATACTTTGTGCCCTCCTAATCAGATGGCTCCTGTAAGCTATCTGATCAGGATCTACACTGTCTGTCATTCACCTTGTGAATCAAACAAATACACTGTATCATTACCAAGTAATTTGACTGACTGGTAGCCAGAAAATTAAATGGGTGTGGCAAAATTAATTTATTCAGCCGGTCAACCTGGTACATGATTTGTTTTGTTTGTTTGATTTGAGGTTTACATCCCCGTCACACTGTATAGGTCATTTTGGAGACGCTGCTTCCAATTTTGTGGGACATTTACCTGACATTGAGATGAAATGACATCTCAAGCCCTGCCGCCCAATGAAACTAATAAGGTTTAATGAAGTACATAACTACATGTATATTTATTTTGATCTTGTTCTATATTAGAACGCCTTTACTTAATCTCAACTAGCTTTGTCATCTGAGATGTGTCAAGAGATTGTCTTTGGACGCGACATTTGTGTGGCAACAAAGGCACACACTTAGAAGCACATTTGTGCAGTCTGATCAGTCTCAGTTGTGTGTTATATGTACATGGGAGACAACCAACTAAAAGCCTCATACAGTGAAGACTTTCTTCTAACTACATACACAGTCTGACCAAAGTACCGCAAAAAATCCTAAAAAAATAGGACAGCTCGAGGACTTTCTGTATTTCTCTTAAAATTTTAAGAATTTTGTTTCATGATCCATAAGGGAGTCCAAAAAGAGCAGACAGAATGGCAAACAGTGTAGACCCAGATCAGACTGCTCCTTCAGGAGCAGTCTGATCTGGGTCGACACCATTGTCTTAGGCCTGCCTATCCAACACTTGGGATCAATATGGTACTTGCTTACTGATTATGCCTGAAGAACAATTTATGTTAGACGTGGCTCATTTTATTTCTGGAATGATGTCAAACCGAAAGGCTGCATATGCTCAAATATAGCTTTATCCATCAAAGACAGCTATTTTTGTAGCTCTAAGGCTCAGCTAAGATATTGTCTTTTATAACATGAACAATGCCTTTGATTAACAATTTACTTTTTCTTTTGAAGATAGAAAATACCTGTAATTATTCTAAAGACTGGTGCATAGCAAGTAAACATAGTAATTATCCTAAAAGATGAGGAATCAATAGTCACTATCTAATGCACCAGTCTTAATACCCCCCCCCCCCCCCCCCTCCCCATCTACAGGGAAGGGACGGGTCATTTTAGAGACGTTGCTTCCAATTTTGTGGGACTTTTACCCGGTATTGAGATGAAATGACAGCCGCCCAATGAAACCAATAGGGTTTATAAGCATGGACGGTCCGACTCGCACCGCATTGCCTGGGGAGGCTTAGATCCTCTTAGCGGTTTACCAGTACTCATGTGCGGGTCGGTTTCAGCTCTGCGTGGAAGCATCATGCAGCCCAAATATTTCTTTAAGCCCGGATGGGCGGGGGCTAGGAATTTTACTGTATTAAGGACAATTTATGAGGGAGCATTTTTTTTTTCTGATTTTAACTCTAATCATGCTGTTCACGACAACCCCTATCTTTGGAAACAGTGTAGATCCAGATCAGATGGCTTCTGAAGAAGCCATCTGATCAGGAGCTACACTGTTTGGCATTCAGTTTATGAATTTGCAGCAATAAATTACATCAAGTAATTTGATTGGTTGATAGACAGAAATGGGTGTGGCTTAAATGAATATTCAGCAAGATAAAGGTTATCTTCAAAAGATGTTTCATGTACTCATTAGAATTGCCTCAAAGAGGTGATTCTAATGAGAACATACAACTGTGAACATATGTTTATTTCATAGAAGTCGAAAAAGTTACCTACCCCTTACTAAACCTCATTATACCTTGTGGCCTGTCACTGCCATTAACACTCAATATTCGAACTACCTCGACCTCGATCAAATTTCATGACCCCAGAGATATTCTAGTTTCCAAAGTTTGACTGAATATTCAAGAGTCTGCAGCCTATTCAGAGTTTTTGGGTCAGGGATATAAGTTAACCCTTATCTTGCTGTTCGTGACAACCCCTATCTTTGCAAACAGTGTAGATCCAGATCAGATGGCTTCTGAAGAAGCCATCTGATCAGGATCTACACTGTTTGGCATTCAGTTTATGAATTTGTAACAATAAATTACATCAAGTAATTTGATTGGTTGAGAGACAGAAATGGGTGTGGCTTTAACGAATATTCAGCAAGATAAGGGTTAATAATACTGCAACAAGCTGTACGTTCATTGCTGTTATTCTGACAAATTAAGTTAAAATACAGTAATGGTCCTAAGTGGGACAGATAGGCCGAAGTCAGCAGTGAAGACCCAGATCAGACTGCTCCTTCAGAAGCAGTCTGATCTGGGTTTACAATGCATGCCATTCTGTCTGCACCTTATGACCGTGAAACAAATTTGTTTAAATTTTAGGAGAATTACAGCAAGTCTGCAAGGTGTCCAAATTTTTAAGATTTTTACAGTTTGTGCTCTTTGAATAGCCCAGGGGCTACAACAGCAAATGCACAGGCTGATCAACTTCTTCACTGGTCACGTACATTTTACATGTGCTGGCTCTTCTAGCAATTTTCCTTTTCAATGCCAAGAAAAGGGTTTCCAATGCAAACGCCGAACATAATTTTCACTGAAAACTTTCGAATATCATATGCTCTAATTCTGCTTGGTGCCTTAAAGGTCAGATGCAAAGGGGTACCGTATTTGCCCTAAGTATTCGGACCCCTCAACTGCTAACCATACTAAGTCTTGTCAAGTTTAATTTCCTACCTACTGTTGTGTCTTAAAATAGCTGGATGAGTAACAGCGTGGACCCCAAATGACACACAACAAAAGATACATTCTGCTGCATCTCATCTAGGTCTACACTGTCGTTATACATATGGCAATATGGTAGCTAGTCACCTCTGATTACAAAAGATACCTGATCAATTATTTCCCCACAATGCATATTTGACAAGGTGTCTTTCCTTACATACTCCCCCACAAACTCATAACTTGTCTTAGAACCAGGATCATAAGAAAATTTTTAATGTCTCCCTTCACCCTTTTTGTACCAAATAGAATCTTCCTCCTTTAGGCCTTATATACAGCAGGAGTCCACTTCAAAATTTTGGGGAGTCAGGTTGTGTTTTCTTCAAAATTTATTTGGAAAATGGCTTAACTTTTTGCAAACAGTGTAGGCCTTGATCGGACGCCGCATTCTGCGGCGTCTGATCTGGGCCTGCACTGGTTGCCAAGGTACTCGTTTTGAGGTTTCTGGTACAAAATGGGTTAAACCCCAATATATATTGTGGACACTTGTTAGAATTGCTAGTACCCACACCGAATAAAGTTGATTCTTCCCCTGATTATTTTTTTCTTCTCTATGCAAAGATTAACCAAGAAGATAATGACTTGCACCTCGCAGGAGCTTGGCTTCAAGACAAACTTAACATAATGAAAAGGGAAATAACTCCCACTTGCGAAAATTTGCCTCATTTCTCAACTCTGGGCTATACGAAAAGAGGTTTTGGGGAGAAAACCATCTAAAATTCTTCTCATATCTGCTCTGATTGTAGGTTAGCTCAGGATAAGGGTGAGTAATGAGAACATACCAATCACGACAATTGTCGTCTGCTTTGTCACCTGATGGCTACTATAAAAGTCATTGTTGCCAGGCCTCATACTGACCAAGCTTTTCCATGCCTGAAAGACCTGATTTTGCAGCCTTAATCCTCATCCAGCTGAACACAGCAACCATTACCATTGCAAACAGTGTAGATCCAGATCAGATGGCTTCTTCAGAAGCCATCTGATCAGGATCTACACTGTTTGTAATGCAGTTTGTGAAGTGAACAAATACATTATATCAAGTAATTTGATTGTTGAATAGTCAGAAATGGGTGAAGCTAAATAATTTTATTCAGCAAGATAAACGTTAAATAGTCAATTTAAACAGAATATAGGAGGAAAAAATCAAAATCTAAAAAGCCTGAAATGATGAAAAATCAAGAAAAATTCAAGATCTAAAAGCCTGAAATCCTGCATATGCCTGAAAAATATGAGGCCTGTGTTGCAAATTGTGGACCCAGATCTGGCTGCTCTTGTAGGAGCATTCTGATGAGCAGTCTGATCTGGGTTCACACTGTCTGGCTGTATGCAAAAATATTTTCAAAAAGTTGGCAAGAAGATGTCGCAGATGACATAAACAGATGACATTTTTAGATGCAGTTTTTCAAAAGCATGTTAACCCTTGTTCTGCTGAATATTTATATATACCACACCCACTACTGATTATCAACCAATCAGATTACTTGATGCAAATTATTGCAACAAATTCACAATCTGAATGGCAAACAATGTAGATCCTGATTAGATGGCTTCGTCAGAAGCCATCTAATCTGGATCTACATTGTTTGAAAGATAAGATATATCCGGGCTCAGCAGGACAAGGGTTAAGTTTCATACTTTTAAATTTAAAAGAGTGGTGTGGGTGCATGTTAGAATCGGCTGACAAGTACCTCTAACCTGTGAGTCCCGATTCAGCTACTAGTTAATTTTCTGTGGGACTCACAGATTTCATTTTTGCGAGTCCCAAGACACAGTAAACTTTCAAAATAAAAGAAAACAAAGTTGTGGAGTCATATTTTTAGCTGGAATCAGGACACAGAGTAATGAGCCCGCAGGACTCATGAAAAAAATGACATTAAATCCCTGTCAGACTATCATGACAGAGGATTATTACTCATCTTAAGGATTTTTCTTTGGAAGAGATCATTTTGTCCTGGTTTTTTGTTTTTTTGATATGAGGGTTAGCGTCCCTGTCAACACTGTATAGGTCATTCTGGAGACATTGCTTCCAATTTTGTGGGACTTTTACCTGACATTGAGATGAAATGACATCTCAAGCCCTGCCAATGAAATCAAAACAGTTTATATGCATGGACAGTCCGACTCGCTATACTTTTCCTGGACAGGCTTGTAACCTCTAACGGTTTACCAGTACTCAAGTGTGGTCGGTTTCAACTCTGCAATGGAAGCATCATGCAGCCCAATCTATTTCTTCAAGCCTTGATGGGTGGGCATCAAATTTTGCCCTGGATTCCAGCAACTGTTATAGACCAGGGGTCACAAGATCGCTCTCAGCTTCACCAGACTTTCAGATGAGTCTTTAAACTGTATGACCTTAGCTGTTGGTAAGACATAAAACTCAAACACTCTCTCACTCACTTTCAGTCAACCAGATTTATACATGTACTTGATGTAACTTATTCCTATAAATTACTGTCAGTGTAGATACTGATCAGATGGCCAGAAGCCATGTGATCTGTATCAATACTGATTGCACAGGTACAGCATATCAAGGACCCCGCCTATCAGGTCTTGGAGAAATAGATTGGGCTGCATGATGCTTCCACAAAGAGCTAAAACCTACCACATATTAGTACTGGTAAACCACTTAAAGGATCCAGCCTGCCCAGGCCAAGTGTTGTGAGTCAGACCATCGAAGCATATAAACCTTGGTTACATTGGGCGGCAGGGCTTCAGATGTCATTTCATCTCATTGTCCAGTAAATCCCAAAAATCGGAAACAATGCCTCCAAAATGACCTATATACATGTAGTGTTGACTGGGATGTTGAACCTCAAATCAATCATGGTTCAGCAGGATAAGGGTTGCAAGTTTTGTTTGTTTGATTTGAGGTTTAACGTCCCCGTCAACACTGTAAAGGTCATTTTGGAGACATTGCTTCCAATTTTGTGGGACTTTTACCCGACATTGAGATGAAATGACATCTCAAGCCCTGTCGTCCAATGAAACCAATAGGGTTTATTAGCATGGACGGTCCGCCTCGCACCGCGGTTCCTGGACAGGCTTAGATCCTCTAAGCGGTTTACCAGTACTAGTGTGCGGGCCGGATTCAGCTCTGCGTGGAAGCATCATGCAGCCCATATATTTCTTCAAGCCCCTATGGGCGGGGTATTAAGGGTTGCAAGTACACCAACAAGTCTTTATAACACTATTAATGGGGTCCAAAGCAGAAACCATGTTAGTTAAACAACCATGTTATATCCAAACAAAAATGTATAGATTATATAGAAAAATGACCATTTATGGTCATTTTTCTACATAATCTATACATTTTTGGTTATAAAATAATAGTATGTCTGTGTATTTGTTAAAATCAAGGCAGTTATAATGCAAGTGATATGGTCTTATTAACAATTCAGAAAGATAATATCAAAGCATGTAGGGCCTGATCAACTCAGACAAATTTTCTCGGTCTCTTGGTCTCATAGGTCTTTTCTTGCCCGTCAAAAATGCAATTCTTGGCTCGTTTTTGGACTCTGGTGTCTCCTTAACCTTCATCTTAGAGAAACATTGTGTCCCTTTCTGAAGGAGAACCATCGTCTCAGAAGTCACAGTATGACTCAAGTGATACCTCTATTTGGTGTGCCCCCACCCTTAGGGGCTTCGAGACATAGATTTGGTGCTTCCGCACAAAGCTGAAACTGACTGAATTTTTGAGTACTGGTAAACCACTTAGAACGTCTTAGCCTGCGTAGGGAAAGCGGTGCCGGTCAAACAGCCTCTAAAACCCTTGGGGTTTCTTTTCGCAGTAGGTCTTGAGATGTCTTTTCCTCTCAATGTCAGATAAAATCGTAAAAATCCCACAAAATTGGAAAAAACATCTCCAAAATGACCTAAATAGCAGGGTTCGCACTAGCGGTCGCCAAAGTCGCCAAATGCGAAAAGAAAGTAAATCTGGCGCAAATCTGTGTCATTTGGCGAAAACTAGTGGCGAAAAAAAATATAAACTAGAAATGCGTCCATAGGACACGGATGCCCCCGCCCGAAAATATGTCTATGTTCGTATTCATCCATAGAAAGTTATTGACAGTGTTTAAGTTTTGGACCCTTTTTATGCCATTTGACCTCCAAGTATGACCTTGGAGGTACGGATCTGGGTTTGCACGTGACACATTGTCTCATGATGGTTAACATTTCTTCAAAATTATTTCAAAATCCATCCACAAATAAGTAAGTTATTGGCTGTGTTTAAGTTTCGGACCCATTTTTTGACCTTTGACCTCCAAGTATGACCTTGACCTTGGAGGTACGGACCTGGATTTTGCATGTGACACATCGACTGATGATGGTTAACATTTCTCCAAAATAATTTCAAAATCCATCCAGAAATAAGAAAGTTATTGACTGCGTTTAAGTTTCGGACCCTTTTTTTGACCTTTGACCTCCAAGTATGACCTTGACCTTGGAGGTACGGACCTGGGTTTTGCAGGTGACACATCGACTCATGATGGTTAACATTTCTCCAAAATAATTTCAAAATCCATCCAGAAATAAGAAAGTTATTGACTGCGTTTAAGTTTCGGACCCTTTTTTTGACCTTTGACCTCTAAGTATGACCTTGACCTTGGTGGTACGGACCTGGGTTTTGCACGTGACACGTCGTCTCATGATGGTTTACATTTCTGCCTAGTAATTTTAAAATCCATCAAGAAATAAGGAAGTTATTGACTGCGTTTAAGTTTCGGACGCACGGACGGACGCACGGACGAACGGAAGCACGGACGAACGGACGCACGGACGAACGGACGCACGGACAGGGGCAACGCTATATGCCCTTTCCACCATTCTTCGAATGGCGGGGGCATAAAAAGAAAAAGAAAGTCCCATCCTGTTTATTGCCGACTTAAGCCGTTACTGACACGTGTATTTCACACATTTTCTTCCACCTATTTAATAGACGACAGGACTGACAAATCAATTTCCCGGCTGACCGGAACAAGACCGGGCAACTGCACTTTGACCTTATGGCGCCCGGTCGGGCAAGTGCAAAAAAATTGTCTATAACTGTCAGTCTTTTTGAGTCGTTAAATCCGGTAAAACTTTACCAGAAAGTACTGCATTGTCAATTCAAAGACAAACATTTGTGTATTTATTACGGTTCAAGTAAGACACTATTGTTAATCCCTGTCATATAATTGCCACCCTGCGGTGCGTGTCGATAAGGTGTGAAAATATGGTCAAGTTATGTCAATCATAAAATTTAATCCACAATCAATGTGAAAATGATTTAATCGCTCCTCAGACAATCAGCTACATCTAACGGTAGATGTTTCATAATAAAATGGACTTTTCTATGATCTCATGTATGATTATGTTTAGGCGCCAAATAGCAGACGCTGAGCCAGAAAAGTCGAACGCCTCTTTCCGTACGGACATTGCCGGAAAAAAGCATGCAGTCCATGACCTCTGCTATAAGACAGGGTCATTTTTGGGGCTCATTTTGGAGGGAAAAATCCTCGTCGTATAGCCGAATTTTTACGGTAATGTGATCATGTGATCAACCAAAATGGCAGCCTCCATGACCTAACAACGCTTACTTGTTGGAGCAAAAACAAAAGCATTTAAGCAAGGTTTTGTTGCATTTTATGGAGAGAAGGTAATGCCGCTGGAAGTCGGTAAACTCAAGCTATCTTAAATGATTTTGGTCTATGGATTTGCTAAGCTACCTGTCGGCAAGACAGCATAGATGACTGGTTTAAAGTGTGACCATGCTGGTTTGATCGAAAAACCTGGGGTCTTTAGGCGCATCTACTCTTGGATAATGCACCATTACAGCCCATTACACACAGCCATAAAGGCCACAAAAGGACTGTCTGTGCATTTAAGCTTTAACCCTTTATGTGCCAAAGAAAATTGTAGACCAGATGACAATCTTTTTATCCATGTTCTGAATTTTGCGAAGAAGTTTCTTCAACTGGCTCAGGTTTTAAGATTTTGGCACAAAAAATTAGATTGGCGAAAGTGATGGCGAAAGAAAAAAAAAATCTAGCGCGAACCCTGAAATAGTGTTAACAGGGACATAAAACTTCAACAAAAACAATTGTTCTGTCCGAATTAAGGGGAATGGGAACACCTGGCAGATTTTTCTGCCATTTTTCAAAGGGAGACAACTTTTGGGACTTCCTGTTCGCTTTTCTATAAGCTCTGTCCCACTGAAAAAGGGGTCTACTCTTAAAGGAAAGAATTTGCTCCTGAGGAGCAAATTCTTTCCTTTAAGTGTTAACCCCTATTGACATGGAAGACAAAAATACTTTTGCAGTAGTTGCCTCCCCTGAAGGTGTACCCATTCCCCTTTAAAGATCAAAGATTCCACTGCAGAAATATCAAGGGTGGATGGGTTAAGAATGCCAAAGAATATAATTTAGATACAATATCCAAACCATATTGCATTACAGGCAAACTTCAGTAACTGCAATACCTTTGGGACTGCGAAATTTTGTGAGGAGATTGGGATAGTTCGAACCACTGAGGGTTACTCATGTCAGACCACGAGGTACATGTACATGTATAATGGGGATGATCCCTGGATGTATTCTCGTTTTTTCATAAAACAATGGTATGTTGTGTGTACTCATTAGAATCGCCTCATTGAGGCGATTCTAATGAGTACATACAGCATACCTATTTAAGAATTACTATGGTGTGTGTAGTCATTAGAATGGCCGCATTGACGCGATTCTAACGAGTACACACAACATACATTTTCAAGATAAAATCAAACAACCATTCAGAAATTACTCTAAATACATGGATATTTGGAGCAAAGTTACCCTAAATATATAATTTTTATAAGTAAAATTAATTTTAATGAGTACTTACCATCACATATTTGATAAATAGGATAACATTCTATTACCTCCAAAATTAAAATAACTGATTCTTGGAGCTTAACTGAATAACTTAAGGCTGCCTTGGCGCCAGAATGACCACGTGACCACTTAAGCACGAATTGACGCATGCGCATCATATAAAATTTTGTCCCTCAATATAAGTAAGGAACTATATATTGGAAATGAGGGGAGGTCAGAGGTGGGAATTGCTCAAATATGTGATGGTAAGTACTCATTAAAATTAATTTTACTTATAAAAATTATATTTTAATATCGCACTGTACCATCACATATTTGATAAATAGGATAGAATAACAACTATAAGGAGGGAGGATTTCCCTAAAGCATCCAAGAATAAGTTATAATTATTACATATGTTCAGAGAACAGTTAAGAAGATGTTAGAGTGGATTGCTGATAAAACAATATGGAGGAAAGTAAATCCTCTAATATCCTCTTATCTGTTCCCTGATCAGCTGTGTTATAACTAACACATACCTTCTGAGGTTCTGCTCCTGATAGTGCTAGTTCAATTTGGTTTATAGCTGTTCTGTGGGAGCCTCAGAAACGGCCCCCCCCACCACTTTTTGAGCAACGACGACTGGCCCAAGATTGCTTAGATTGGAAGCTTGTTGCCGAAAGTCCCTAAGATAGAACTGAGCAAAGGTGGAAGAACTTGACCAAACAGCTGCATCAAGTATCTCATTTAAAGGGATAGAGTTAAAATAGGCCCATGAAGTGGAAAAAGCCCTTAACTCGTGAGATCTGATTTTAAGAAAAGATAACTGTCTCTTAGAGATATTTTGATATGCCATCTTAATGGTATATTTCACCCAATTGGAAATAGTAGATTTCTTGATATCATGATTTCCTTTTGTGGGAATGAAAAGCCTATTTCGGGAACCCCTAATAGCTTTTGTTCTCTTAAGATATATTTTAACTGCTCTGACTGGACATAAGACCTTGTTAAAACCTGTTTTCCGATTCCCATTATAAAGACAAGGAATTTTAATTGAATCAGGTGCCTTAGATGGAAGTTGGTTCTTTGCTAAGAAACCTACTTGAGTTCTAATGGTAAGAGAACCATCTATTGAACTAAATCTAAGATGTTGTTTGTCCATTGAAAAGGCATGTACTTCACTAACTCTCTTAGCAGAAGCCATAGAGAGCAGAAACGCTGTTTTCATGGAAAGGAACGTTAATGAAACTGATGGAAGTGGTTCAAAAGGTTCCTTAGACAAGTATGTGAGAACATAGGCAAGATCCCATTTGGGAGATATAGATCTAGTAACAGGTCTTTGAATTTGAAAAGATTTCATCAATTCAGAGATAACTGGATCTGAACCTATACAATACCCTTCATTAAACTTAAGTGTATTGGATAGCATTGATCGATAACCCTTAATAGTGCTGACTTGATATTTCCTGATATTAAATAGATAAAGAAAGAAGTCAGCAATCACATGAGAGGGGGCCTTGATCGGATCAATTTCCCTCTGATTTGCCCAATTGGTAAAAATCTCCCATTTTGCATCATAGACTTTCCTAGTAGACTCTCGTCTAGCTCTGGAGACATGTTCTGCAACTTCCCCTGAAAACTGTTTATTTCTGATTGATTGCTTGATAATTCCCAAGCGTGAAGGGCAAGCATTTGGGGGTTTTGATGCAGAATTTTTCCTTGTAACTGAGATAGAAGATCTGGTGTTACTGGAAGAGTTATTGGAGGAGATATCAGTAGATTCAGTAGATCTGGAAACCACGGCCTGTTCGGCCACAGAGGAGCTATTAGAACAATTTTGCACTGTGACCTTTGAACTTTGTTTAGCACCGCTGGAATAAGATGGAAAGGAGGAAATGCGTATGCACTTATCCTGTTCCAGTCCATTGATAGTGCGTCTATCGCCAATGCCTGACTGTCTGGTATTGGAGATACGTACAGAGGCATCTTGTGGTTTAATCTTGTTGCAAAAAGATCTATGTTTGGAAAATTTGTCATCTGACAGATTGTGTTCACTACTGATTGTTTGAGTGACCATTCTGTTTTGATCGGTTTTGTTATTCTTGAGAGCCGATCTGCCAGAATGTTGAATTTTCCTGGTATGTGTCTTACTACAATGTTGATGTTGTTTTGTTGACACCAATGAAACATTTTCCAGGTTTCTAGACAGAGATCTGGAGAATGAGTCCCTCCCTGTTTCCTTATGTATGAAACTACCGTCGTGTTGTCTGTGCATATTAACACTTTTGAGTTTATTATATGAGGATGAGCAAATTTCAGTGCTATTGATATTGCCATCAACTCGAGAAGATTGATATGGAGATCCCTTTGAAACTGGTTCCAAATCCCGTGAAATAGAATCCCTTCTGGTTCTAAATGAGCCCCCCAACCCGTTACACTTGCGTCTGTGTAAAGTTGATGGGTGTGTGCAGGAATTTTTATCGGAACTCCCGACAGAAACCTCTGACGATTGTTCCACCAAATTAGATGATGTCTTATGTTTTGAGAAATCTGAATTTGGTGATCTAATGGGAGAATGTGAGGTCTCCATTGTGCTAGCAATGACATTTGTAGTGGACGGAGATGTAGACGTCCTAAGACTACAAAATCTGCAGCTGCATTGAGTTTCCCTAAAAGAGAAAGGAATTGTCTGGCTGTAACTATCCTTTTGAGAAGAAATGCATTTATTGACAGTAGAAGAGATTGAATTCTTTCTAGGGGAATTCTGACTGTGTTTGTTTGAGTGAGAAATTCCATCCCTATGAAATTGAAATTCTGCGATGGAACCAAATCTGATTTCTCCTGATTTATCAGTAGTCCTAGTGATGAAATCAGGTGAACTGTGAAGTGGATATGTTCCAGAAGAAGTTGACGATTTTGGTTCTTTGACAACCAATCGTCTAGGTACGGAAAAAGAGTTATAGCTTTCTTGTGAAGATGGGTAGCTATTACCGACATCAGATGAGTGAAAACGTACGGACTTGTGGAGAGCCCGAAAGGTAGTGCCCTGAATTGGAAAACTTTTCCGTTCAGGGTGAACCGAAGATATTTGCGAGACTGAGGGTGAATCAACACATGCAAATATGCGTCCGTGAGATCCAATGAAAAGGCCCAATCGTTTGGGTGAATGGCATTTCTGACCTTTTGTTGAGTTTCCATTCTGAAACTTTGAATGAGCACATGATTGTTCAGATTGGAAAGGTCTATGATTAGCCTCATTTTTCCGTTTTTCTTTGGTACCAGAAAGATTCTGGAATAAAATCCGGGAGATTCCGGTTGAATTCTCTCCACTGCCCTTTTTGAAAGTAGTTTTTCTACTTCTTCTGCTAGCTCCGGTCTGCCTGACTGGCTGAAGAAGATGGGTTCTCTTGAAAGAGGTGGAAGATCTGTGAATGGGATCTTGTACCCTCTTTTTATGACTGATAGAACCCATTTGTTTGCTGTAATTTCCTGCCAGTTTTCGGCAAAATGAGCTAGTCTTCCTCCGACTGGAATCTGAGGTCGAAGGGAGGGCAGTGGAGGAGGGGTTTCACTGTTTTTTGAGGGTAGAGGTTTTTCCCCTGGAGGAGAAATTACCTCTACCTGATTTTGATCCTCTTGAACCTCGAAAGGAGCCACGACCACCGTATGATGTGGAACCTTTTGCGAGGTTACGATCATTATTCCTGCCGAACTTTGACGGAAAGGAAGTTCCTATTTTAGGAATTTTGAACTCGGGCTTGCCTTGTGTAGATGAGGAAGTCTGAGATTTGGCTTGATTAGATGTAATAGTCTTAGTAACTAATTCATCCCTCAAGGTGTCTGAATTTTCCTTATATACCTGTTCAATTTTCCCGCCAAATAATGTCGGAGAATTGAAAGGTGTAGATCTGAGTTTGTTTTTTGCCATGTCCGAAAGGGACTTCGGTGCAGATCTAATTGCAGCTTCTCTTCTCATTTGAACTATTTCTGCTGTCAGAATGGATGCTAAGGAGACCGACGCATTAATAGATTTTGCTAAGGCCTCAAGTATCCTGAGCAAAAGAGTACAATCTGGTTCCTCTTGTTTAGCAGATCGAAAAGCTGCGTAGGAAAATACATCAGCATGAGACAACGTTCTCAAAAGATCCCTGAGCTGTTTCTCATACTGTGCCAAATTCTTGACCGGTATTTGAGTGTTACCAGTGAGCGACATACCAAGTCTACTAGCATCATAGTCAAGAGGAAGATCCCTAGAAGTAGGGACTTTCTCATTGTGCGATTGATAGTATTTCAAGTTGATTAGTGCATCTTGATCTTTTTTCTTGATGCACCAGTCTTCAGGGATGATTTTATCCTTAACTTGGTGTTGAATAAAATCGATCGTACTACCGATGAGTGGGGACTGAGGCAAGGAGATAGACTTTTTCTGCTCCTGTCCAATGTCTTCCTCAATGCAAGATTTCGGTCTTGAAATCTTTGAGGAACTCTCTGACTGTCTTGGAAATTTATCACTAGGTAAGATTTCCAAAATAGCGTCAATAACAGATGCATAGGAAATCCTATCATCTATCTCGGAACTATTCAGATCATTAAAATCTTCAACCGAAGCACGAGAATCCAAGTCATTATCAAGTTCCTTTGTGTCCTCCACTCTTATTGATAAGGAAGGAGAGGAATGCCGAGTACTTTGAGGTTTAGCAGAGTGTTTCACACTAGATACTCTCTTATATACTGGAGAAGGAGATTTATTGGACGAATCTACCTTCTCTGACTGAGAGTCATCCGAAGAGGTAGATCTCTTCCTTTTATGATATCTCTTTTGTTTATGACTCTTGTGCTGACGTCTTCTATAGTCTCTATCCGAAGATAGAGAAGACGACGAAGACGTACTGGGAGAAGAAACATAACGTCTTCTACCCCTGGAAGAACGATGTTTCCTCCTATGCCTTCTTGAGGACGATGACCTAGATCTTCGGGAATAAGACTTACTCCTCGATCTAGTCCTCCGTTTCTTATGCCTGTGAGGCGAATGGACCGATCTTGACCGAGAACGAGATCGTCGACCCGATTGTTTCGATCTGGATCGGATAGATTTCTGCGTAAGCTGAACGTTGGACTTAGTCTTATGAACAGCTACAGATTGATGACTGGGAGACCTCTTACGAATATGTCGTTTTGAGGTTGTAATGATCGATCGATCCCTAGAAGACTCATGTCGACCGGGAATATTTGATGACCGGTCATTTTTGCCCAGAATCATTTGTCTACCCAGTGACTGACCATTTTCGAATGAATGCTCGTCGACTGGTGACTGATCTCTTCCCGGTACCGAGTTACTACCCGGTGACCGGTGACCCGGTGAGTTATGACCCGGTGGAATTGACCGGTCCGGTGCCCGGTCCCGGTCATTAGTATCGGAAGTAGAATCCGCATCTACGACCGATGGTGCCCGGTGATCGCCCGGTGCCGGGTTATCAGAGTCAGGGTCGTCACCGGGATCTGAGCCAGTCAGATCTGTGACCGGTGGTGCTTCCGAACTAGAAGCGTGCTGATGGCTAGACCGATCAGACGAGCTCCTAGACACGGACTGAGTCGATTTGAGATCTCTGGGGTGCTTGGGAGTCTCCCTGCGTGTCCCAGAGTCACTAGACTCAAGACCCCTAGTCGCACCACGAGTCCTGTCCGCAACCATCGTAAATTTCTCACTCTTCTTAGAGCCTTTGGAAGTCATCCTCCTAGGTCTATTGGAGTACAACCTTTTCTTCTGAAATAAAGACCAGGTATAAGGATCCCAATCTACACAAACAGAACATTTATTATCAAATGAGCACGAACAGCAGGCTGCACAAGTTGAATGATTATCATACGATGGTTTAAGATGCCCACATAAACCTCTGAGTTGGGGCATAAGAGAAAAAACGAGAAGGCCGAAACGACTTGGGGCGAAACGACTCGCGACGAAAACACGCTTCGAAAAAGCGAGGAAAAAAAAAACAAAATGACAAAGAAATTGTCGAAAAACAAAGTAAATAGAAAGAATAATGGAGGTTTAGAACGAAAAATAAGGACGAAACAAGCCTGGTGTGATTAAATATTCCGAAAACGAATATTTTAAATCCAAAGACACAATGGCGAATGTTTTCTTTCGTCCTCCAAAATTTTATATGATGCGCATGCGTCAATTCGTGCGCAAGTGGTCACGTGGTCATTCTGGCGCCAAGGCAGCCTTAAGTTATTCAGTTAAGCTCCAAGAATCAGTTATTTTAATTTTGGAGGTAATAGAATGTTATCCTATTTATCAAATATGTGATGGTACAGTGCGATATTAAAACAGTGGAACTTCAATGACTTGAACATCGATGGCTGGTTTACCATGGAAGAGTCGAATCCGTTTTTGAGTCCCAAAGTAATTCCTTGACATAAGAAGTAGTGTGGGATAAGTAAGGAGATTTTCCGACTTTAAACTTGAAAATGTATGCTGTGTGTACTCAATGAGGCGATTCTAATGAGTACACACAACATACATTTTATTATAGAGCACCGAAAAGATGTACCAAAATTAATCCCTTTATGCCTCCTGGCAGTTAATCTCAGTGGCTCGAACTACCCCTGTCTCGAACAGATTTTCGTTGTACCAAAGGTGCTCGAGCCATCGGGGTTGGACAGTACATGGATATTTGGGCCCCGTCAAGCGATTTTGGTACTAATAGCCTATGCGAGCAGCGAAGGTTCAGGCGAGCCTGGACATCCGTGCAGTCTCGCCAGAACCTTCGCTGCTCGCTCATACAAGCAGTGAATCAAGAGGAACCTTCAGACAGAAAGCCATATCCCTGGCCCCTCTGAATGGCTGGGCATGCGCAGTTAAAATTTGTCATGACGGAATGCTCGAAAACACAAATTCCCTTGACGGGACTCATTTGGAGTGATGGGAAGAAGTCTCTAGGGACTTCAGAACGAGTTTGAATTAGCCATGGTAAAAAGACTTGTCCATGTATCAAATTATCAAAGTTTTGTTTAATTTGAGGTTTAACGTCCCTGTCAACACTGTAAAGATCATATTGGAGATGCTGCTTCAAATTTTGTGGGACTTTTACCCGACATTGAGGTGAAATGACATCTCAAGCCCTGTCGCCAAATGAAACCAATAGGGTTTATAAGCATGGACGGTCCTGGGCAGGCTTAGATCCTCTAAGCGGTTTACCAGTACTCATGTGCGGGTCGGATTCAGCTCTGTGGGAAGCATCATGAAGCCCATATATTTCTTCAAGCCCCGATGGGCGGGGGCTACAAATTTTCAAAGTATCACTATATATCAAAGAATCACTGTATATCCGGCTCCCACCCATTGTGACTTGAAGAAATAAATGGGCTGCATGATGCTTCCAAGCAGAGCTGAAACCGACCGGACAAGAGTACTGGTAAACCACTTAGAGGATCTAAGCCTGCCCAGGTAAACTGGTGCAAGTCGGACTGCCCATGCTTATAAACCCTATTGGTTTCATTGGGCGACAGGGATTGAGATGTCATTTCATCTCAATGTCATGTAAAAAGTCCCACAAAATTTGAAGCAACGTCTCCAAAATGACCTATGCAGTGTTGACTGGGATGTTAAACCTCAAATCAAACAAACAATATCATTGTATATCATATAAATTTATACTTACCAAAATTGCATCCCTGACATTCTTCTTAATATCATCTATTTTTTGCTTTTTTTCTCTAGAAAAGAAAACAAAAACAAAATAAATATACCGTGTTGGCAATACTCTAAATGTTCCCTAATTCCAATAAAGAGGCCTTGGTCGCGCTGCTCACTTGTGAGCGACTTGACTTGGGTCTGCATGTTTGTTTTGGTTGTTTGTCCAGGCGACTGGGATTTTCAGAAAATCTTAACTATAATGTGAGAAGGACAATTTCATTTGAACAGTGATAGTAACTACAATGTTTAACACAAGAAAGAGCTGTACTTTTTACAGAGACAGTGGTGACAGCTATTAAATATTGACTCTAAATTTGAATTTCTCATGTGGTCCTCGAGTTTCGGACTCTAAATGATCCTTATTCCCAATAAAGAGGCCTTGGTCGCGTTGCTCACCTATTAGTGGCCTGATTTGGGTCTACATATTTGTTTCGGTTGTTTGTCCGGGCAACTGGGATCAAAGGGAAATTCAGTGTGTTGGTGTAGTATGGTGGAAGCTTACGCTAGTCATGTGGACTTCTAGTCATAGAGACACTCATTCGCACTCTTTTAATTGTGTACATTTGAAACTTTCCTCAGATGTTTGTTCCATGTTTATTTTGTTTGTATGTTTGTGACTTGTACCCCGGTTAGGGGTTTGGTCATTTAATAAAAACTCTCAAACTCTCAAACTCGCAGTGACAGGCCTAAGCGAACAGTGCAAATCCTGATCAGACTTTTCCTGAAGCAGTATGATCAGGGTGTACACTGCTTGCCATTCCAGTTGCACTCTTTGGATTCCTTCCTGGATCAAGAAACATATATCTCAAAATTTTAGGAGAATTACAGCTTTTCAAATTTTTACTGTATACAACATGGCTACGTATACGACATGGCTACAGAAAAGCAGAACCGGGGTTGATTCTATTTTTTTTAATCATACTTTGTCATTAAAACCTGCTCTGAGTACTTTTTAGAATCACCTCGTTTTGGTGGCTCTAACATGTTCTCACAAGCTTGAAATAAGATGGAAACTGATCCGTTTCAGGCTTGACCCAAATTTGCAAAGCGCAGAAGCTCTTCAGTACTGAAGTCCAAATGACTAATACCAGGTTGGTATTACTCAGGGTAAAGGTTATTTATAAAAAATAGCCGATGTGAGGTCAGAGTGTTATTTCTTGCACACCAGACAAGGAAATCCGTGATTTTACCCTGGGATGGAAATTTATGTTCTGACCCTGGTGTTCCGACCCAAAATCGAATATAATTGCGTGTTTGACAAATGCACTGGTTGAATACGACCTCTTATGCGCCGCCGTTAAGGTTGACGTCACAGCGTGTTACGTGACGTCACTAAATATTCCTGCAGTGTCAACACAGTATGGCGGACGTTGGTAACGGAAGTGACTGCAGCATTAAAAAGCCGCGCTAAGAAATGGAAGGTATGCAAGAAAAAGAATGCAATATGGGTGTGAGGGGTGGGTAGAAAAATCTGTCCCTCGGGATCACTGTCCGGCATCACTCGGCAAGCCTTGCGATGCCGGACAGTGTCCCTCGGGACGGATTTTTCCATCCACCCCTCACACCCATATAAGATTCTTATACTATAGAATCTGGACAGCAATGTGCTGGGTTTGCCAAACAGTGTAGACCCAGATAAGATGCCACAGAAAGCAAAGTCTGATCTGGCCCTACACTGTTTACTTGCAGCACAGAAATATAAGGGTTAAACAAAACAGTCGCAGTCATCTTTCAGGAAGATATTCCAGCCTACACTCTAATGGTGCTTTCTAACCCTTATCTTGCTGAATATTCAAATAAGCCACACCCATTTCTGCCTAACAACCAATCAAATTACTTGATGTAATTCATTACTACAAATTCATAAACTCAATGCCAAACAGTGTAGATCCTGATCAGATGGCTTCTTCAGAAGCCATCTGATCTGGATCTACACTGTTTGCAAAGATAGGGGTTGTCGTGAACAACAAGATAAGGGCTAATCCTAAAAATTCAGACACCTTGACAACTTGCTGTAACTCTCCTAAGATTTTAACAAATTTGTTTCAAGATCTTGTCATAAATGGAATGGCATTGAAACAGTGAAGCGTCTGATCAGGATGCTCCTTCAGGAGCAGTCTGATCTGGGCCTGCACAGTTTGCTATGGCCTATCTGTCCCAATACTTAGGATCAGTATGGCACTCCTTATCTGGATTCATTTAAGCCACACCCATTTCTGTCTATCAACCAATCAAATTACTTGATCTAATTTATTGCTACAAATTCATAAACTGAATGCCAAACAGTGTAGATCCTGATCAGATGGCTTCAGAAGCCATCTGATCCGGATCTACACTGTTTGCAAAGATAGGGGTTGTCGTGAACAGCAAGATAAGGATTGAACAGTCATCTACAACCGTTTTAACACATAAAATGACAATCACAACAATTGTCATCTGCAGCTTACTTTAACCCATTTACGCCCCCGCCCATAGGGCCTTGAAGAAATATATGGGCTGCATGATGCTTCCACCCAGGGCTGAATCCGGCCCGCACACTAGTACTGGTAAACCGCTTAGAGGATCTAAGCCTGCCCAGGAACCGCGGTGCGAGGCGGACCGTCCATGCTAATAAACCCTATTGGTTTCATTGGGCCACAGGGCTTGAGATGTCATTTCATCTCAATGTCGGGTAAAAGTCCCACAAAATTGGAAGCAACGTCTCCAAAATGACCTTTACAGTGTTGGCGGGGACGTTAAACCTCAAATCAAACAAACAAATTTAACCCATTTAGTACCAGAAGCCCCAAAATGGGCACCCTGGCAAACAGTGCAGGCCCATATCAGACGCTTCAGAATGCGGCATCTGATCAGAGCCTCCACTGTTTGCTAAAAGTTCAGCCATTTTCCAAATAAATTTTGAAGGAAACACAACCTGTCACCCCTAAATTTTTAAATGGACTCATGCTGTATATAAGGTGGAAGATTCCATTTGGTTCAAAAAGGGTTAAAAGAAAATTACCCAAGTTATTCCTGCTCTGGTCCTGGAGTTATGAAATTTAAGTGATAGAGCAAGATTATGTGACTTATACCTGCTCAATCATTAATCAGGTAGTTAAAAACCAGAGTACCTGCTATGCTTGGCATCTCACGAGACCTAAGCGTGGCCCATATTAAGTTATTATAAAAGATCTACAGTTTTGTCCAGTTATTTAAGAAGTTAATGCTGAACCCTGTAAACCATACACATGTATGCCCAAAATCTCAAAAAATGGTTCGCGCCAGCAAACTATGAAGACCCAGATCGGACATCTGATTACAATCCAGTGTTTCCCCTAGCTCCCAAAAATGGCATGGTGCTGGTCAGGAAAAAGGACACTTACAACACACAAAAATATGTAAAACAAGAATTCTGCAGAAGGCAGTGTGGCACCTGCTGGGGACAAAAGTCACAGGAGCAACAATCAGAATGTAGTTATAAAATAAGTAAATATTCTTAGCAGTTTAAAGTTGATGTAAAGTGTGTCAAAGTCACTGGACCAAAAAATATAGGACATGGTCACCAGGTCAATGTATGTGCCAAATTAGTACATCGAGGAGAAGCACTATGCAAGGTTTGGTGGCTGTAGGCCATTTATTTTAGGACATATCGAACATTGACGTAAAATGTGTTTAAAGTCACCAGAGTGCATAATATAGGTCAAGGTCACCAGGTCAAGGTACCCGCAGAGTCCGTAAATGTAGGAGAAGCACTTTGCAAGGTTTGATGGTTGTAGGCATTTTATTTGAGAAGATCTGGAACATTGATGTAAATTTTGTCAAAGTTACTGGAGTGTAAAATATAGGTCAAGGTCACCCGGTCAAGGTACCTGCAGTCAGTACATCTAGGAGCAGCATTATGCAAGATTTGATGGGTGTAGGCCTTTTATTTCCGGAGATCTAGAACTTGGACGTTAACTGTGTCAAAGTCACTGGAACGTAAAAGACCCATCGTAAAATATAGGTCAAGGTCATTGGGTGAAGGTACCTGCAGAGTAAGTACATCTAGGAGAAGCACTATACAAGATTTGATGGTTGTAGGCCTTTAATTTGAGGAGATCTGGGACATTGACTTAAATTGTGTCAAAGTCACTAGAGCGTAAAATATAGGTCAAGGTACTGCAGTGTCAGTACACCTAGGAGAAGAACTATGCAGGATTTGATGGTTGTGGGCCTTTTATTTGAAGAGATCTGGAACAGTGACCAAAATTGTGTCAAAGTCAATGGAGCGTAAAACACAGGTCAAGGTACCTGCAAGAGTCAGTACATCTAGGAGAAGCACTATGCAAGATTTTATGGTAGTAGGCCTTTCATTTGAGAATGACGTTATTAGTGTCAAAGTCACTGGAGCATAAAATATAGGTCAAGGTGCTTGCCTACTCAGGAGTTCAGGGAGATGTTTCGTGAAAGGTTTGATGGTTGTTTAGTCTTATAGTTGATTACAATACAAACTTGGATGTAAACATCGAACTTTGACGCAATGGTCAAAGTCACTGGAGCGCTTAATATATATCAAAGTCACCAGATCAAGCTGCCTACAATTGATTGATTGATCTGAGGTTTATCGTCCCCGTCAACACTGTAAAGGGTCATTTTGGAGACTTTGCTTCCAATTTCGTGGGACTTTTACCCGACATTGAGATGAAATGACATCTCAATCACTGCTGCACAATGAAACCAATAGGGCATGGACAGGCCGACACGCAGCAATGTTCCTGGGTAGGCTTAGACCTCCTAAGCGGATTACCAGTACTCATGTGTGGTCGGTATCAGCTTTGTGTGGAAGCATCTTAATTACTCCAAGCCCCGATGGGCGGGGGCGGAAGGTGTATGCAAGTCAGAAGGTCAGGGAGATGCTTCATGTAAGGTTTGATGGTACTCTGGTAGCTGAGGTTTGTAGTTGACATAAACCTTAACAGATGGATGGATGCAAAAGCAGACGCCTATGTTGCACCCTGTTACAAGTAGGTGTTACAAAAAGGCACTGTAATTTAAATACCTACAGCCATGTAAAATGGGCACTGCCACGCAACCTTGTTAAAGGGGCACATCTCTCTTGAAATAAAAAGATCCTTTTCTTACCCTTTGTCTTCAGTGCTAAATTATATTGCCTGTCTTTTATTCTGTCACATTCACCATTTGTGACAGGAAGTTTAAGTTTTGTAAGCAAATTGATCATTTACACATGTTTAGGCCCTGCTCCCATTCTTTAATAGTTGTACACAAGTACTGAGGCACACTTTCACACTTCAATGGTTTAATTGGTGTCACTCATACTAGTTATCAAAACACAGTTATGACTTCTAAAAGTGAGTTAATTAAGTACAATAAACAGGGGGATTAGCAGTCAAGCATAAATGGAGGCTCAAATAGGCAACAATTTATTGTTAAAAGGTGTCTAAAATAGTCTTTCTTTTTGTTATTTTTTGGTCAATTTCAGTATTTTTTTGCACCAAACTGTAGGGAAACATTTACTCTATCTGAAAACAAAAAGAGCTGGCTGAAAAGATGTTCACTAATTATTTAATGTAAAAATTACAACAAACTAATCTGTCAGCTCCAAAATTGGAAATAGATGTCCAGATCTATTATGGACGCATTTTGTAACGGAAACCCCAAAACGGGTATTTGGCAAACAGTACAGGCCCAGATCAGACGCCTCAAAACGTGGTGTCTGATCAGGGAATGCATTGTTTGCAAAACTTGCAGCCATTTTGCAAATAAATTTTGAAGAAAAAAACAACCAGACACCGCGATATTTGGAAATGGACCCCTGCTGTATATGAGGAGGAAGGAGGGGGTATTTCATTTTGGTTGGACCTGACACACAGCAATGGAGATTTTCTCTGCCTGTTCAAAAGGTGTGTGGGGGGGGGGGGGGTATGTCCAGATACTGTAAGTATCTTATGATAATTGGAGGATAGCTTTTGTCAATTCTCCAAAGAAACATTTGTTGTGGGCAATTATTAGAACTGCCCTGTCGAGACAGTTCTAACGTGTACCCACAGCGGCCCCTTCCAAGATCTAATGTGTACCCACAACAGGGCCCCACCCATCTTGGCTTAGAGAAATAATATGGGCCGATGGTGCTTCCAAGCAGAGCTGAATACGACCACACATGAGTACTGGTAAACTGCTTCTAGTTCTAAGCCTGCCCAGACAGTGGTGTGAGTCAAACAGTCCATGCATTTAAATCCTATCGGTTTCATTGGGCGACAGGGCTGGAGATGACATTTCATCTCAATGTCAGGTAAAAGCCCCACAAAATTGGAAGCAATGTCTCCAAAATAACCTAAATAGTGCTGCAGGAGACGTTAAGCCCCACAATCAAACAAGTGCACATAACATAGGTCTTTATGGAGCATAAGGAAAAACTGTCCTTCAATTATCACAAAATACTTAGCTTAAATCTGTTGCTATGCTGTGCAAAGTATGGATGGTCAGAGAAGTCTGTAGACTAACAAAGTAAGTATTCACCTTGATGCATTATCTGCTGATTCCTAGTCTGAAGATTATCAGTGTTGGAAAAACAGGCAACCAGACCCCCCCCGCCCTTGAAAGGTTGGGGGGTCTGGTCACCTGTCTTTCCAATATTTGACATGTCTGGACAATGTGTAAGCTGGGAGCCAGCAAATAATGTAAATATGGTGTATATAGATTGACATGACATGCTCTAAGCCAATGAATTGAAGATACATTCTGAACTTATGATGATCTAAACTTGATTATCAATGACCTGCGTCTTGGTGGTTAGTAGGTGTTTAGTGCATTTGCCTCTGATGCTAGAGGTCCCGGGTTCAATCCCCGGCAGTGGCAATAAAATTTCGGTGTCCGAACATGCTCCATTGTCATCATTTGCAGGGATGAATGTCATATAGTGCACCGTCCTTTGGATCGGGATGTTAACTGAAGGCCCCCTGTGCAGGGAGAACCATCCCTTGCGCAGGTTTAAGAACCTTACTGTAATTACATGATTACTGTGTAGGCTTTCGTCCTGCAAAAAACGTGAGTGTATGTAATGTACACCTGCGAGTAATGGCCAAATGTGACTGATCGCAGTATCAGTAGAAAAAAGGGTTACAATCAACAGAGTACATCACTGATCGCTACCATTTTGAAGAAAATGAACTTACATATTGTCACAAACAGTTGCTTACACATGACAGTAAAAAGGTACACTTTTGAAGCAACCCCCAATTTATCTATGCATACATAATGTCAGTTCAGAGGCATCTCAGATCTTGAGAAAGCATACAAAGGAACACTTCTAGGACACAGTAGATGTACTTACTCAGAACTAAAACCATTGACATGAAGAATTCTCATCTGTTTCACTATAGTAGACTTTCCCGACTCTCCAGCGCCTGTTAAAATATAAGAAAAAAACATGAGGCACAATAAGGGGAAATCCTGACAATTAGCATTCAGACATTTGTAAATCCATTGACATGCCAGACTTACCGAGTAGTAAAAGTCTGTGTGTAGCCCTATATACTTGCTTATCCTTTTGAAGCTGCTTGTCGATCTTTTTGTTAGTCTCTCTACGTAATTTTTCTTCCTCATCGCCCGTAGTTTTCCTAAAGCAGCCCATCATGAGTAAAATGGACGAATATTGCCTGTTCCCAGGCTAATCACTCCACACAAACTTAATTAACCCCCACACCGCCCAAGATAGGTAATCCTTCCTATCTGCTATACACTCTCCCCGGGCTAGACTGGATATAATCCACGGGGATGCCCTGAAAATCCGGATTTACTCATCAAAACTGTGAGAACTGAGCTGAAATCCGACATTACACAAATCTGATCATCAACTTGACAGCAATGGGTGGGGTTACGAGGGCATCATGGGAACACTGAGCAAATTAGTACGCATAAATTGATGACGTCACATAGCAGGTGCCCGTTTACACGTGATTCGAAAACGAAAGTAGAAAGTCACAGTGACAGCTGACAGCAATGAACTGTGATAATATGCACGAATATTTATGAGCCTGTTTTATGTTTTGCATTTACCTGTTAAGATAACCAGAAAAATAATGTAACTTTGCTACCCACAATAAATTGCTTTATTGCTTAATAGGTGCGACTATTTACCGACAGACGAATTTTTTTGGCTTCTGTGGTTGTGTAGACATAGACATAGAAGACGACCATAGAAGACATAGAAATTCTATTTAAAGTCGAATAGTGTTAACAATATAACATAAGCTCAGTAGGGCTTTTACTTCGACAAACACTTGTGTGAATGTTTTGTTCTCGGAGCTGTTGCCATGGTGAGTTATGAGGCCATCATGCGGACTGAACAAATTATTTGTCGGCGTTTTTTCTTTCTTCTTTTTTCTTTTCTCCTATTACTGCTACTCGCTCACATCTGAGCATTACGAGCAGGATTTCCTGGGTGGTAACCAGTATTTTTTTTTTTGTTAAAGCAATGTGGATGAAGTGCCTTGCTCAAGGGCACAACACTTTGGTCAGCGTGAGGCTTGAACCTGCAACCTCTTGATCACAAATCCGATGCGCTACCACTGCACTAAAGCGCTCCACGGTTGACAAAACACGGACCAATTACGGACTTACGGACCTAATAACAATACTTAGACTTCATGACATAATTCGGACCAGTTATTCACGGACAACCTGATAAACCACGGACCTATTATTCACGGACTTTACAAACCACGGACCTATTATTCACGGACTTTACAAACCACGGACATACATGTATATTATTTACGGTCTTGATAAAACACGGACCGTCATTTAAATCACAGACACAGAAAATTAAGTATTGTTAAACAGGCTGTGCTGAAAGTGACTGGAATTCCACTATTTTGTACCTGCCACATGCCCGATTCTGGTTTTATGTTGACTTGCTCAAAATGCCAAAAAAAAAAAAATGGTTTCATCCGAAATGCCAGAATATCGTACAGTCAGTAAGGCAAGTACAATTATCAAAAACCATCAAATGTTTAGATTGTAGGTCTTAACATACAAATAAATAAAAATGGAAAAATTGTAGTCATTTATTTCGGTTGTTTTACGGACCATAACTTGCATTTTACGGACTTAATCTGACCATTTACGGGCCTACTTTTCACGGACCAACAACTTCCATTTTACGGACCTTATCTGACAACGAACTAATAATAATTTACGGACCGTTTACGGACCATAACCGACCATTCACGGACCACAGATGTTTCACGGACCATTGATACTGTAGCTCTGGCAAGACCAGGGCACTGTACCAGATGACTGGCGACAAGCAAATGTTACCCCGGTCTATAAAAAGGGAAAAATATGATGCAGCAAATTATAGACCAGTGTCGCTAACATGCATCTGTTGCAAAACCCTGGAGCATATATTAGTAAGCAACATCAACAAGCACTTAGCCTTTGAGAGCATTCTTGCTGACTGTCGACATGGTTTCCGGAGTCAAAGGTCTTGCGAAACGCAGCTTGTTCAATTTTACCATGACATTGTGAGCAATCTGGATGGGGCCATAAACCGTGGCCACAAACAGGCTGACTTGATCAACATGGACTTCGCTAAGGCCTTTGACAAGGTACCTCACAGAAGGCTATTACATAAACTGGAGTACTATGGGATAAGAGGATCCACACATAGGTAGATTAGCTCATGGCTCTCTGGGCGCTCACAACTAGTTGTACTTGATGGCCAAGCGTCTGATTCAGTCCCTGTTTTATTTGGAGCCCCCAAGGTTCGGTCCTTGGACCGGTCCTTTTCTTGGTTTTCATTAATGATCTCCCCGATAATATCAGATCATCGGTCCGTTTGTTTGCTGATGATTGTGTCCTGTATAGGAACATATATTCTCCTTCTGACTGTCTTATTTTACAAAATGACCTGGATCAACTTGCACAGTGGGAGGCCGATTGGCGAATGAAGTTCAATGTGGCCAACTGTCACTCAATGAGGGTGTCACGACACCCTCCGGACAAGCAAATTAAGTTTGACTATTCACTTCACCAGCAAATTTTGGAGCATGGTCAATCCGTGTATCCTCGGCAGGAGGGATCAAGTTACTTAAAGGCTTGAACCCTTCTAAAGCTTTAGGGCCTGATGAGCTTCATCCTAGAGTTCTGAAGGAACTAGCAAACGAGTTAGGTCCAGTTTTTGCTCATCTTGTCCAACAATCTCTCGATACGGGTGAAATTCCCAAAGAATGGCTACTAGCGAACATCTGTCCACTTTTCAGAAAAAAGGGGACAGGGCTCTTGTTCGAAATTATCGCCCGGTGTCACTGACCTGTGTTCTATGTAAATTGCTTGAACACATAGTTAGCTCAAACATCATGGCCCACTTGGATGAACATAAACTTTTGTCAGACAGACAACATGCATTTAGGAAAAGGCATAGTTGCGAAACTCAGTTGAGCACGGTTATTAATGATTGGGCAAAAATCCTGGACAAAGGGGGGCAGGTGGACACATTTATTCTGGACTTCGAGAAGGCTTTTGACACCCCTTTGATCTACTTAAATCCAAATTATTTGGTTATGGAATTGGAGGAAAGACTCTAAAATGGATAGATTCCTTCCTTTGCTACAGAAAACAGCGGGTTGTTGTTAATGGTGAATCTTCAGTATGGACGCCAGTTTTGTCTGGAGTCCCGCAAGGGACTATTCTTGGTCCTCTATTGTTCTCTCTGTACATCAATGATATCTCCACTGACATTGACTCAGAAATAAGACTGTTCGCAGACGACTGTGTTTGTTACCGGGAAATAAGAGATACAGATGACTCACTGAAACTTCAGGCTGACATAGATAGATTAGGATGTTGGGCCCGAAAATGGGGCATGAGATTTCAGCCAGTTAAATACAGTATTATGCAGATAACTAGGAAGAGATCTAATAAAATTGAGGCTTCTTACACTTTAGAGGGAACGGTCCTCGAAAATGTGAATTCCATTAAGTACCTTGGTGTGACAATCACTCATGATTTGAGATGGAATACACACATTAGCAACATGTGTACAAAGGCGAATAGAACACTTGGTTTCCTGAGGCGAAATCTTCATCAGTGTCCCCAGGATGTGAAAGAGACTGCATACAGGGGACTTGTTCGCCCAATCTTGGAATATGGTAGTTGCATCTGGGACCCAAGCGGAGTAGTCCTCAATGAAGAAATCGAAAAAGTTCAGAATAGAGCTGCCAGATTTGTAACTGGAAATTACTGCTTTGAAACTGGTAGCATGACTGGAATTCTAGGAAAATTAAGATGGGAGTCTCTCAAGAAAAGGAGAAGAGACAGTAGGCTCATACTCTTATACAAAGGTCTAAAGGGTGCTGCCAGCATTCCAACAGATGACCTTGTTCCCCCAGCTAGGCACTGCAGAAAGCACCATTCAATGACGTTTCAGACCCTTACTGCAAGAACGGACATTTATAAAGAATCTTTCTTCCCACAAACCATTAGAGATTGGAATGCCCTTCCCGATTCGATCATTTCGACGGCTGAAGGTGCTGAGGATTGTGTAGCTAAGTTTACCTCTTTGGTTAGAGCTAGGGACTAACTTCCCATATCACAGGTCCTGGTGTATGAATGTCATTTGACCAGTAATAATTCTGATTCTGATCCGGTAATTTCTTGGTATCACCATCACCGACGATCTTGATTGGGGTCAACATATCTCTGAGATTACATCTAAAGCAACTAGGACTTAAGGATTCCTTAGACGGAACTTGGCTTTAGCACCTAGGCAGACAAAGGGTGTTGCGTATAAAACATTGGTTCGCCCTCAACTTGAATATGCATCACCCATTTGGCATCTCTATGTTAAAACGCAGACTCAGTAGGTGGAGAAGGTGCAGAGGACAGCTGCTCGATGGACCTGTAGGCGATGGCGAAATAGAAGTAGCGTCGGTGACATGCTTAATGAGCTAGAATGGCCGTCCCTGGAGGCCCGTCGCGAGCAGTCCTCTTTAACCTTCTTCTACAAGATACACTCTGATTCAGTGTCTATTAATAAAGATAGGTACTTGAACCATGTAACAGTGTCGACCCAAACAAGGGCATCAAAAGTAAACGGCTCACAATATCGTAGATACCAGTCCTATAGTGATGCCCTGAAGAACTCCTTATTTCCTAGAACTATTCCCCAATGGAATAGTCTTCCCTCCTGTGCGGTGAATGCCAAGTCCGCAGAAGAGTTTAAAGCCCGTACAGTGTAAGATTGAGACTCAGAGGTATGCGTTTTAGAATACCTCTGTTATGCAGATTGTAAATAGTTTTAAGGACGCATCCAGTCTCTCTCTCTCTCTTTTTAGCTAAATTCTAAATTTAGCCACCCAATCAACTGAGGTAATGGTCAAATATGACCGACTCAGTATAAGGAGATAGATAGACCATCCGTGGCTCATAAATGACCATTCACAGATGTCACAGCTAGATGGGTTCTTCTTGGACCAAGTAAGCAAAACTCCTATTGGTGACGTTATATGGTGTTTATTTACATGATGATGGCTGCAATACAATAAAGTACAATCATAATACATTTATTGACATAGAATGAAGAAGTATTTGAAGAGAATGAAAATACAACTCTTCACTTCAAACTCTAAAGGCGATCTGCATTGAGGCATGCAGATATTCATGCAGATCAAATAATACATATATATCAAAATGACATTTCTTAAAGATACATGTACATTTAGTAAAGATGACTCATAATACTAAAACAGCTATATAATTACTAATAACTTAATGAAAGGATAAAGGTGAAATTCCTTATCATGTGCGTATGGAAGACATGTTATACACAATCATTAATGTCTACAGAAGACACTATAAATAACATGTAATATCCAGATGCACGAAGATGCTCAAAGATAGACTGTAATAAAATACAATTGTACTGACCTGTAATACAATAAAGTACAATCATAATACATTTATTGACATAGAATGAAGAAGTATTTGAAGAGAATGAAAATACAACTCTTCACTTCAAACTCTAAAGGCGATCTGCATTGAGGCATGCAAATAATCATGCAGATCAAATATTTAACACAGGTGAGTTTGTGAGCAGGTTAGTAAAACACTGTATGGGTACTACTACGGCGGTTGTGGGGTAATGCGAGGCTACTATAGGAAAGGGGAAAGAGGCCATAAACGAATATAAACACAACAGAACACATATATCTTTTATACGTGTTTATTACAACCTATGACATATTTCCCTGCTTTGGAAAATGTCGTCCTCGACATTACAATGTAGACAAGAGTGGCAGACTTACATATGAAACTGATAAACCACCAAATCTTGGATGCAAGAATAGTAGTTAACAATGCCAATTTTTAAAAGTCTTTGTGTAAAAGCTCATGAATATGAAAGATATCGCATTGTGTTTGAATTGTCTACAGTTTGAAAGTAGAAGTAAAACAAAGATCAGGAATTGATACAATTAACTTACTCCATCCATAAAAGACACCAAAGGGAAAGAAATACAAACATTAAGCGACCAGACCATAATGGAAACCTAAACAAAGGAAGGCCATATGGACAGTTACTTTCCCACAAAATGGCCATATGGCCATCCAAAATTAAAAGACACAAGTGATACACACAGTAAGTAACAAACCACAACATAAATAAATCGCTCTTGGAACGGTCAGTGGAAGATTTCCACTGGGGGGCTTAAATCGATTTTACGTGGCCACAATCCTCGCCCTTACTTCCGTCGCGATTTAGACAAATAATTTGTTCAGTCCGCATGAAGGCCTCCTAACTCATCAGTGCAACATCTCCGTGAACACAGAAATCAAAGAACCACAGAGGTGAGACAACGGTGAGGACTCGAAGTCAGATGAAGTCAGATGTTAGCTTTGATCTTGGCTAACAATTAACAATGCTAAATTGGTCTATCGATAATAAATAGATCAGTAAATAAATGAGTAAATAAAATTAATGGATAATGAATGAATGAATGAATGGATAAATGAATGACTGAATGGGACAAAAGCAAAGGAATAGTCTAAAATATGATTCATCCACAGGGGAAATGGATGAATGGATAAATGAATGGACGAATGGATAATTGAATGAATGAAAGAATGAATGAATGTGACAAAAGCAAATGAACAGTCTAAAATATGACCCATCCACAGGGTAAATGGATGAATGGATAAATGAATGGATGGATGGATAAATGAATGAATGCCTGGATGAATGAATGGGACAACGCAAGATAGAGATTAGAAGCGTCGACCAATAACGTCAATAACTGCATCTCAAGGCGGCACACTGTGTAACGCATAATATGATGAATGTACTAATGAATCAATGCATTCCATAGCTTCATTGTATGCCTAATGTATACACCAATTGCAAGGTGTAACAGTACCAAGAAATGAATTAAATCGAAAATGAAGCACTGCTGAAGTAAATAAAAACATGAACAAATCGAATCCAAGTTGACCGATCAACAAATTAATGCGCGTGGATCATACATTGTCACATCAGATCCCCATAGTTTCAAAAAGTAACAAACATTGAGAACACAGTTAAATAGAAGTAGAACTGCCAAGGGTAAGTATCATGACCAAATCCGACAGTAACATACACACGCGCATCGCATCGATCCCCATAGTTTCAAAAAGTAACAAACATTGAGAACACAGTTAAATAGAAGTAGAACTGCCAAGGGTAAGTATCATGACCAAATCCGACATCTACAAGGGCTAAATCCTCGTATTCACAGAAGCTGCAAAGGATCCAAGTTGTTGTTGGGCGCCAATTGTCACAGCTAGATGGGTTCTTCTTGGACCAAGTAAGCAAAACTCCTATTGGTGACGTTATATGGTGTTTATTTACATGATGATGGCTGCAATACAATAAAGTACAATCATAATACATTTATTGACATAGAATGAAGAAGTATTTGAAGAGAATGGAAATACAACTCTTCACTTCAAACTCTAAAGGCGATCTGCATTGAGGCATGCAAATAATCATGCAGATCAAATAATACATATATATCAAAATGACATTTCTTAAAGATACATGTACATTTAGTAAAGATGACTCATAATACTAAAACAGCTATATAATTACTAATAACTTAATGAAAGGATAAAGGTGAAATTCCTTATCATGTGCGTATGGAAGACATGTTATACACAATCATTAATGTCTACAGAAGACACTATAAATAACATGTAATATCCAGATGCACGAAGATGCTCAAAGATAGACTGTAATAAAATACAATTGTACTAACCTGCAATACAATAAAGTACAATCATAATACATTTATTGACATAGAATGAAGAAGTATTTGAAGAGAATGAAAATACAACTCTTCACTTCAAACTCTAAAGGCGATCTGCATTGAGGCATGCAAATAATCATGCAGATCAAATATTTAACACAGGTGAGTTTGTGAGCAGGTTAGTAAAACACTGTATGGGTACTACTACGGCGGTTGTGGGGTAATGCGAGGCTACTATAGGAAAGGGGAAAGAGGCCATAAACGAATATAAACACAACAGAACACATATATCTTTTATACGTGTTTATTACAACCTATGACACAGACCGAATATAAACTAATTTGATAAAATAATACTGTTTACCGACTTATTGAATTTTCATTGGTCCGTAGGTCCGTAAAAGGTCCGCGTTTTGTCAACGGGCTTATTTGTCTAAATCGCGACGGAAGTAAGGGCGAGGATTTCAGCTGCGTAAAATCGATTTAAGTATCCCCCCCCCCACACACACACACACCCCAGTGGAATTCGTTTCACTGACAGTGATGGTTTCTCTTTGAGTGTATGTATCGCTTATTTATTCTGTTTTGGATAGCAACTTGGCCATTTTGTGGGAAAGTAATTGTCTTGTCCTTTTGACGTTTCCATTAGTGTCTAGTTAGTATGCCCCCAACTTTGAAAAAGTTGGATGGGGCATATTGCTTCTGGTTCGTTCGTCCGTTCGTCTGTTCGTCCGTTCGTCCGTTCGTCCGTCCGTTACGCTTTTGATGCATAGCATAACTAAAGAACTGTGTATGCTAGGGTTTTGAAATTTCATATATGGATTCCTCATGGAAAAGTAGCTGACGTGTGTTTTTTTTTTTCTCGTCCGGATTATGCCCCCTTCAAGAGTTATTGCCCTTTTAAATTTTTTAATAAAATCTTGTCAGCAAGATATCTCAACAACTATTGGAGCTAGAGCCTTGAAAGTTGGTGAATATATTGGTGGTGATGAGTAGATGAACTGATTAACTTTTGACAAAATTCCGAAAAATACTTTGTGAGTTATGGCCCTTTGTCATTTTGGTAATTTGTGCCCATTGTAATGTATGCTAAAAGTGATGCATAGCATAACTTTAGAAGCGTGTATGCTAGTGTTTTGAAATTTCATAGATGGATTCCTCATGGAAAATTAGCTGACGCGTATTTTTTTTCTTGTCCGGATTATGCCCCTTTTAAGAGTTATTGCCCTTTGAAATTTTTTTAATAAAATTTTGTCAGCAAGATATCTCAAAAACTATTGGAGCTAGAGCCTTGAAAGTTGATGAATATATTGTTGGTGATGAATAGATGAACTGATTAACTTTTGACGAAATTCCGAAAAATACTTTGTGAGTTATGGCCCTTTGTCATTTTGGTAATTTGTGCCCATTGTAATGTATGCTAAAAGTGATGCAAAGCATATCTTTAGAACCGTGTATGCTAGGGTTTTGAAATTTCATATATGGATTCCTCATGGAAAATTAGCTGACGCGTATTTTTTTCTTGTCCGGATTATGCCCCTTTTAAGAGTTATTGCCCTTTGAATTTTTTTAATAAAATCTTGTCAGCAAGATGTCTCAAAAACAATTGGAGCTAGAGCCTTGAAAGTTGGTGAATAGATTGGTTGTGATGAGTAGATGAACTGATTAACTTTTGACAAAATTCCGAAAAATACTTTGTGAGTTATGGCCCTTTGTCATTTTGGTAATTTGTGCCCATTGTAATGTATGCTAAAAGTGATGCATAGCATAACTTTAGAACCGTGTATTCTAGGGTTTTGAAATTTCATATATGGATACCTCATGGAAAATTAGCTGATGCATATTTTTTTCTTGTCCGGATTATGCCCCTTTTAAGAGTTATTGCCCTTTGAATTTTTTTAAATAAAATTTTGTCAGCAAGATATCTCAAAAACTATTGGAGCTAGAGCCTTGAAAGTTGGTGAATATATTGGTGGTGATGAGTAGATGAACTGATTAACTTTTGACAAAATTCCGAAAAATACTTTGTGAGTTATGGCCCTTTGTCATTTTGGTAATTTGTGCCCATGAACTGATTAACTTATGACAAAATTCCGAAAAATACTTTGTGCGTTATGGCCCTTTGTCATTTTGGTAATTTGTGAAAAACTTTGTCATCGTTCTAGCGCCTACATTTCTTCACCAATTTCAATATAACTTCACACAAATGTTCCATATAAAAAATCAAGTTCGACTTTCAAGGTCATGACCTGAAGGTCAAGGTCACTGTGGCTATTTTTAGAAAAACTTTGTCATCGCTCTAGCGCCTACATTTCTTCACCAATTTCAATATAACTTCACACAAATGTTTCTTATGACAATATCTCAGCAAGTTCGACTTTTAAGGCCATGACCTCAAGGTCAAGGTCACTGTGGCTATTTTAAGAAAAACTTTGTCATCACTCTAGCGCCTACATTTCTTCACTGATTTCAATATAACCTCACACAAATGTGCCTTATGACAATATCTTGAGCGAGGTCGACTTTCAAGGCCATGACCTCAAGGTCAAGGTCACTGTGGCTATTTTTAGAAAAAAAAACTTTGTCATTGCTCTAGCGCCTACATTTCTTCACTGATTTCAATATAACTTCACACAAATGTTCCTTATGACAATATCTCGAGTGTTCGACTTTCAGGGTCACGACCTCAAGGTCAAGGTCACTTTAGCTATTTTTAGAAAAAAATTGTCATCGCTCTAGCGCCTACATTTCTTCACCTATTTCAATATAACTTTACACAAATGATCCTTATGACAATATCTCTAGCGAGTTCCACTTTCAAGGTCAAGGTCACTGTGGCTATTTTTAGAAAAACTTTGTCAATGCTCTAGTGCTTACATTTCTTGACCGATTTCAATATAACTTCACACAAATGTTCCTTATGACAATATCTCAAGCCATTTCAACTTTCAAGGTCAAGGTCACAATGGCTATTTTTAGAAAAACTTTGTCATCGCTCCAGCGCCTACATTTCTTCACCGATTTTAATATAACTTCACACAAATGATCCTTATGACAATACCTCGAAAGAGTTCGACTTTCAAGGCCAAGGTCACTGTGGCTATTTTTAGAAAAACTTTTTCATTGCTCTAGCGCTTACATTTTTTCACCAATTTCAAAATCGATTCACAAAATTGTTCCTTATGACAATATCTGTAGCGAGTTCCACTTTCAAGGTCAAGGTCACTGTGGCTATTTTTAGAAAAACTTTGTCAATGCTCTAGCGCTTACATTTCTTCACCAATTTCAATGTAACTTCACACAAATGTTCCTTAAGACAATATCTCGAGCTATTTCGACATTCAAGGTCAAGGTCACTGTGGCTTTTTTTTAGAAAAACTTTGTCATCGCCCTAGCGACTACATTTCTTCACTGATTTCAATATAACTTCACACAAATGATCCTTATGACAATACCTGGAGTGAATTTGACTTTCAGGGTCATGACCTCAAGGTCAAGGTCACTGTAGCTATTTTTAGAAAAAAAATTGTCATCGCTCTAGCGCCTACATTTCTTCACCGATTTCAATATAACTTCACACAAATGTTCCTTATGACAATATCTCTAGCGAGTTCCACTTTCAAGGTCAAGGTCACTGTGGCTATTTTTAGAAAAACTTTGTCAATGCTCTAGCGCTTACATTTCTTCACCGATTTCAATATAACTTCACACAAATGTTCCTTATGACAATACCTTGAGTGAGTTTGACTTTCAAGGTCAAGGTCACTGGCTATTTTTAGAAAAACTTTGACATGGCTCTAGCGCTTACATTTCTTCACCAATTTCAGTATAACTTCACACAAATGTTCCTTATGACAATATCTCGAACTATTTTGACTTTCAAGGTCACTGTGGCTATTTTTAGAAAATCTTTGTCATCGCTCTAGTGCCTACATTTATTGATGGATGTTAATAGAACTTCACACAAATGTTTCTTATGGTAATATCTCGAGTTGCTTTGACTTTCAAGGTCATGACCTCAAGGTCAGGGTCACTATGGCTATTTTTAGAAAAACTTTGTCATTGCTCTACCGCCTACATTTATGATTTTAATCTAACTTCACACAAAAGATGCTTATGATAATATCTTGAGCAAGATCTACTTCGCGGCCATGGCCTCAAGTCAAGGTCCCTATGACTATTTTTAGAGAAATATTGTCATCACTCTAGAACCTACATTTATGGATGGATTTTTAAACAAACTTTACACAAATGTTGCATATGATAATATCTCAAGCAAGTTGCACTTTTGCCATTTCAGTGTTTTCCACACACGAAGTAGAAGTAAAACAAAGATCAGGAATTGATACAATTAACTTACTCCATCCATAAAAGACACCAAAGGGAAAGAAATACCAACATTAAGCGACCAGACCATAATGGAAACCTAAACAAAGGAAGGCCATATGGACAGTTACTTTCCCACAAAATGGCCATATGGCCATCCAAAATTAAAAGACACAAGTGATACACACAGTAAGTAACAAACAACAACATAAATAAATCGCCACAGAAGAGCCGCCTTGGAACGGTCAGTGGAAGATTTCCACTGGGGGGCTTAAATCGATTTTACGTGGCCACAATCCTCGCCCTTACTTCCGTCGCGATTTAGACAAATAATTTGTTCAGTCCGCATGAAGGCCTCCTAACTCATCAGTGCAACATCTCCGTGAACACAAAAATCAAAGAACCACAGAGGTGAGACAACGGTGAGGACTCGACAGCAAGAAACCACTGAAATGCTGGAGCAAAAGAAAACCAACAGTTAGACTCCGATGAGCTCCGATGAGCTCTTGTGCGAGGGGATTTGTATCGCATGTGATGCCTTGTTTTTTTTTTAAATAAAATCTTGTCAGCAAGTCCATATCTTGAGAACTATTAGAGCTTCATTAATCATTCTTGGTACAAACTTGCATCCAGGCATTGCAACTTCAACGCAAGCATCCATATCTGACATTGACCTATATTTCATGGTTCACTGACTTCGTGAATTATTGCGACCACCCTGACTTTCACTATTTCTCGAAAACTATTAAAGCTTTTTAAATTATAATTGGTACAAACTTGCATCTAGGAATTGCAACTGCAACGCAAGCATCCATATTTGACTTTTACCCATATTTCATGGTTCACTGACTTTGTGAATTATTGCGACCACCCTGACTTTCTATCTAATGTAAGAGTCCATTTCTCAAGATCTATTAGAGCTTCATTAATTGTATTTGGTACAAGCTTGCATTTAGGAATTGAAACTTCAATGCAAGTATCCATTTCTGACCTTGACCTACATTTTATGGTTCACTGACTTTGTAAAATAGTGTGACAACCCTAACTTTCACCCTGATGTAAGAGTCTGTTTTTAAGAGTTTCATTGATGATACTTGGTACATGCTTGCAACTAGGAGTGAAATTTTTATGCTGGCATCCATGTTTGACCTTGACCTAGATTTCATGGTTTGGTGACTTTGCGCCCCCACAGGCGCGACATAGCCTTCGGGGGAATTCTTGTTGTATGTTTTTGAGTCTTTAACAATATTTGTTGAATATTTTGCCATCTAAGGACAAGCAAAGGTTGGGGGCATTGTGTTTTACAAACACCATTTCAAGTTTTATGTTTGTGTTTCTTTCCCTGGGAGCTGTGGGTTTATTGTTTCGGTTCTTGATCATTGCCGTCACTTCTATTCAGCAAGCTCCAAAATTACATAAAAGTGTTGACGGGGACGCTTTGGTGCAGTGGTAGCGCATCGGATTTGTGATCAAGAGGTTGCGGGTTCGAGCCTCACGCTGACCAAAGTGTTGTGCCCTTGAGCAAGGCACTTCATCCACAGTGCTTTTAAAAAAAAGTACTGGTTACCACCCAGGAAATCCTGCTCGTAATGCTCAGATGTTAGCGAGTAGCAGTAATATGAGAAAATAGAAAATCAGACATACAAACAATTGGCCGCCAGCATATTTTATATCTATTTTCTTTTTTTTAAAATATGGAAACATGGAAAGGCTGCGGGGAAAGGGTAATTTTCGTCGGAGAGAGACGGTATGAAATCTTTCCATTACGATAACATACCCGTTTGACTCAGTGCATTCTTTCATACCTACAAAATAGTTACTTTCCTGATGAAAATCTGTGATATTCTTCTTATGTATGCTGCAAACATAGGTTGTTGGTGCTCATTAGAACCACCTCAATGAGACGCTTCTAACGAGTACCCACAACCTTTGTCTTGGTTGGTTGGTTGAATTTTGGTTTAACGTTCCCGACAACACTATTTAGGTCATTTTGAAGACGTTGCTTCCAATTTTGTGGGGCTTTTACCCGACATTGAGATAAAATAACTTATAGGATAGGCAGTTGTCCGTCGACGTCCGTCGTCGTCTGTCGTCGTCGTATGTCGTATGACGTCGTCGTCGTCTGGCGTCAACAATTTCAAACGACATCTCTGAAGCCACTGGGCTGATTGAGCCCAATTTTTACCTGTAGCATCCTTGGGCTGGGGGATTGAAATTGTGTGGGTTTTTTTTTTTTATGAAAATCTACCCATTAGTTTGGTTACTATGGCAACTAGTAGTTTTCCAACGACTTATAAAGGGGAAAATTGAAAAATGGCATTTACTGCCAAGGCATTGCAGATATTTTGACAAAACTTTTATAGAAATGTTCCTGGATCAACTTCTCTCAGCCATATGCTTTTATGCCAACATGGGGGTCCCCCAGGTTGTGAGGGGGCCATACCCCACCCCTCCACTTCATAAAAGGCCATATAACTCAGAGACCATTCAGATGCCCACCCCTAAGCCATATATATTCTTGTTTATTATGATAAGACGCATTCAGTGACATCAACCTGGGGGTCCCCTGAGATGTGCCGGGGCCGTGCCCCACCTCCTCCATTTCATAAACGGCACAATATCTCGGAAACCTTACAGATCCCCACCCCATAACCATATGTATCCTTGTTCCCTATGAAGAGACGCATTCATTGACACCAATTTGAGGGTCACCCGGGGTGTGCCGGGGCCTGGCCCCACCACTCCACTTCACAAAAGGCCATACATCTCAGAGACCATTCAGTTCCCCACCCCTAAACCATATATATTCTTGTTCCTTTTAATATGACGCATTCAGTAACACCAACCTGGGGGTCCCTAGGGATGCGCCGGGGTCATGCCCCACCCCCTCCATTTCACAAAAGGTCATATATCTCAGAAACCATTCAGATCCCCAACCATATATATTCTTGTTCCTTATGACTCATTCATTGACACCAACCTGGGGGTCTCCTAGGTCAATCCAGGGCCTTGCCCCACCCCTTCACTTCACAAAACGCCATACATGTATATCTCAGAAACCGTTCGCAACCCCACCCCTAAACCATATTTATTCATCTTCCTTATGATAAGACGCATTCAAATGACAACAGCTTGGGAGTCCTCTGGGGTGCCCGGGCATGCCCCACTACTTTACTTCATTAAAAGCATTATATCTCAGAAATCATTCAGATTCCCACCGCTAAGCCATATATAAACTATATATATTCTTGTTCATTCTCATAAGACGCATTCAGTGACACCAATCTGTTGGTCTCCCGGGATGCGCTGGGGTCATGCCCACCGTCCTCCATTTCATAAAAAGGCCCAATATTTTGGAAACCGTACAGATCCCCACCCTAAACCATATATATTCTTGTTCCTTATTAAGAGACGCATTCATTGACACCAATTTGGGGGATTACCCGGGGTGCGTCGGGGCCTTGCCCCACCACTCCACTTCACAAAAGGCCATATATCTCAGAAACCATTCAGTTCCCCACCCCATAACCATATATATTCTTGTACCTTTTGATATGACGCATTCAGTAACACCAACCTGGGGGTCACCCGGGATGCGCCGGGGTCATGCCCCATCCCTCCATTTCATGAAAGGCCCAACATCTCGAAAACCTTACAGATCCCCATCCCTTAACCATATATATATTCTTGTTTTTTATGTAGAGACACATTCATTGACACTAATCTCGGGGTCTCCCGGGATGCGCCGGGGTCATGCCCCACCCCCTCATAAAAGGCCCAATATCTCGAAAACCTTACAGATCCCCATCCCTTAACCGTATATATTCTTGTTCCTGATGAAGAGACAAATTCATTGGCACCAACCTCCGGGTCTCCCGGGGTGCGCCAGGTTCTTGCCCCACCCCTCCACTTCACAAAAGGCCATATATCTCAGAATCAATACATATCCCCACACCTAATCCATATATATTCTTGTTCCTTATGATAAGACGCATTAAGTGACATCCGTTTCGGTTTCAAAACTTTGGGGTTGAAACACACTGGTGAAGATTAAATATCAGAAAGGCCTCTGTGTCACTAAATTTGGTATAGATACGCCTTAATTGCAACCACTGAGTCGGTATCTCTGCTAGTGATTCGTTCGTCCCGAATATATCATCAGCTCAAGTATCAGTTCCTTAGTGCTGAGGTTGATACTGCGGTGTTGACGTCAGTACTCAAGTACAGATTTAAATAGCTATATTATATTTCTAATTTTTGCAGTATAAATTTCTAATTTTTCTAAAACTAAGACTGACTTGTCAGGTTGAGTTAGGAGGCCTTCATGCGGACTGAACAAATTATTTGTCTAAATCGCGACGGAAGTAAGGGCGAGGATTTTCGCCACGTAAAATCGATTTAAGCCCCCCAAGTGGAACTCTTTCCACTGACCGTTCCAAGGCGGTTCTTCTGTGGCGGTTTATTTATGGTGTTGTTTGTTACTTACTGTGTGTATCACTTGTGTCTTTTTATTTTGGATGGCCATATGGCCATTTTGTTGGAAAGTAACTGTCCTTATGGCCTTCCTTTGTTTAGGTTTTCATTATGGTCTGGTCGCTTAATGTTTGTGTTTCTTTCCCTTTGGTGTCTTTGATGGATGGAGTAAGTTAATTGTATCGATTCCTGATCTTTGTTTTACTTCTACTTTACCTTTCATACGGAATATCTAAGCCCCTGGGTCAAGCCCCTGGGTGGGCTGTCCGTCTGTTTGTCAACTTTTACGTCAAAGTTTTGTGTTAAACCTTTTTGATTGCTCATATCTCTGTAACTACATGTTGGATTCTCTTCATATTTGGTACAGACTATCTCTATAGCATTACTTTTCATATGGAATATCTAAGCTCCCGAGTCAAACCTCTGCGTGGGCTGTCTGTCTGTCTGTCCGGTCATCAACTTTTACGTCAAAGTTTTGTGTAAAACCTTTTTGCTTGCACATATCTCTGTAACCACATGTTGGATTTTCTTCATATTTGGTACAGACTATCTCTATAGCATTACCTTTCATATGGAATATCTCAGCGCCCGGGTCAAACCCCTGCGTGGGCTATCCGTCTGTCTGTCCGGTCACCAACCTTTACGTCAAAGTTTTGTGTTAAATCTTTTTGATTGCTCATATCTCTGTAACCAAATGTGAGATTCTCTTCATTTTTGGTACAGACTATCTTTATAGCATTAACTTATATTTGGAATATCTAAGCTCCCGGGTCAAACCCCTGGGTGGTCTGTCCATCTGTCTGTCTGTTCATCAACGTTTACGTCAAAGTTTTGCGTTAAACCATTTTGATTGCTCATATCTCAGTAACCACATGTTGGATTCCATATTTGGTACAGACCATCTCTATAGCATTACCTTTTATTTGGAATATCTAAGCTCCCGGGTCAAACCCCATGGTGGTCTGTTCATCTGTTTGTCTGTTCATCAACGTTTACGTCAAAGTTTTGCTTTAAACCATTTTGATTGCTCATATCTCAGTAACCACATGTTGGATTCTTCATATTTGGTACAGACTATATAGCATTACCTTTTATATGGAATATCTAAGCTCCTGGGTCAAACCCTTGTGTGGACTGTCCGTCTGTCTGTCCGGTCATCAACCTTTACGTCAAAGTTTTGTGTTAAACCTTTTTGATTGTTCATATCTCTGTAACCACATGCTAGATTATCTTCATATATGGTATAGGATATGCCTATAGCATTACCTTTCATATGGAATATCTAAGCCCCTGGGTCATGCCACTGGTCGGGCTGTCCATCCATTTGTCACCTTTAACGTCAAAGTTTTGCGTCAAACGTTTCATTGCTGATATCTCTGTAACCATGTTAGATTCACTTTGTATTTGGTACAGGATATGTGTATACCATTACCTTTTATATGGAATGTGGCCTGTATATGCAAAACACCTTTTGACATTGCCATTTTCAGCTCAGGCGATAGCACTGGCCGGGTGTATACGTGTCCCACTGGGCACTTTGTCTAGTTCAAATTAAAAATATCTATATTTACCATTATTGATATCTATAATTATCAGTATTTTTATTTCATAAAATACATGTATAATCAATGATATGTAATCTATATTTCTTGATATCTATAAATTTGTTTTATGATATCCATTATTCCTTTGCATAGATAGATATCTAAAATCAAATTATCAAGATATCTATAATTGTAATTAATGATATCTATATTCCAGTTTATAGATATCTAAAATGTTTAGAAGTAGTTTAGGTCGTAGTACCAAAGCGTTAATCCAAAATCGTTAATCCATAGACAAAATGACAAATATCAATGTTCGGATCAACAGACATGGACTCCAGAAGAGTGTAATCAGGCGTCCGCGGATAGTAAGCATTACTTGGTAAGCAAGCTTCGCCCACCATGCCCATCGACCCGAACGAAGAAATGGCGTAAATGCCGGGAAGGGTATGTCCAAGATTTTGGAAGTCTTCCTATGGCTTTCCATTGGCAAACATATCAGAAATAATTCTGGAAATGGCCACATTGTACGGATCCGCAAGATCATGGTGCCTCCCATAAAACTTCTTTAGTGTTGATACCAGTTTGGGTTTTTGATACCCCTGGCATAACAACCTGGTAGTGAGCACCTTCCCACGTTCCATAAAGTCCTGATACTTTGAACAGGCTCTAGCATAACGGATTAACTGTGAAACGTAAACTCCATATGCTGGTGCAGACGGGATATTACTGCTCAGAAAGGGAAAGTTAACAATGGGAAAATTGAAGTCATCTCGTTTATATTGATATCTAAAATAAGTTATATAATTATTGATATCTAAAATAGTTATATAATTATTGATATCTAAAATAAGTTATATAATTATATTGATATCTTATATGCCATCCGATTCATGAATATCAATAATTAGATTTGTTTGTGTGAGTTGAGGTTTTTCACCCCCTTAACACTTTTTTAAGTAATGTTTGAAATACTGCTTTCAATTTTATGGGACTTTTACTCGACGTTGAGATGGAATGACTTCTAAACCTCTGCGTGCCAAAACAAAACAAAATGGTTTATATGCAGGGACGATCCGACTGCCCATCTTTGCCTGGGCAGGCTTAGTCCCTCTGAGTGTTTTACCGGTACTCCTCTGCAGTCGGTTTCACCTCTGAGAGGAAACATGAAGCAGTCCAATCTATTTCTCCAAGCCTCATTAGACGGGGTCGCTAAATAATTAGAACTAGGGTATCTAAAATAGACTGTGGTACATTATTGTAAATGATAGGTCCTTTTGCCACATGGTAAAGCTCTTGGTGAGAATTCTGCTGTTTCTTTCATTTGTTAGGTTGAAACCTGAAACATATATCCTTTGGGTCTGATGGCTTCAGATATGCATCTTACAGTCAACAAATATGGTCAAATCGCTTGGTGGGGTCGGGGGATAATACTGCTACACAAGCTGGGCACTGACATCTAATGGCGACCAAAATATACCAAGACTGACGATGTACCCCAGAATTCAAGCCCATGTAACTGGCTAAATGGCCGTGACCTAAAATTCTTTTTCAAAGAAACACTCCAAAAAAGTGAAAATCTAAACTGTAAAAATATTCCAAGCCCACACGAAGCCTCCGTGGTGCAGTGGTTACGCTACTCGCCTTGCAAACCAGGGATCGCAGGATCGATCCCGGGCTTCTCCAGACTTTCGGATGAGTCTTTAAACCGAGGTCCCGTCTCCGTATGACCTTAGCTGTTGGTGGGACGTAAAACTAAAACTCACTCACTCACTCATTCCAAGCCCATGTAAAAAGGAAAATTCAGAGTAAGCCCCACCCCACATTTTGCCTTACTCCACACCTCACGCATTCTGTTCAAATCATTGTTTATGGGTATCCATAATTCGAATTGATGATATCCATAATTCGAATTATGGATATCCATAAATCGATCTGAATTATGGATATCCATCAATCGAATTATGGATAACATTTTTTTATTTATGGATATCTATAATTCGAACTATGGATACCAATAAATCAGTCGCATTATGTATATCCATAATTCGAATTATAGATATCCATAAATCGAATTATGGATATCCATAATTCGATTTATGGATATCCATATTCGATTTATGGATATCCATTAGTCGAATTATGGATATCATTAATTCGAATTATGGATATCCATAATTCGGTCCATTTATGGCTAGCCAGAATTCTATTTATGGATATCCATAATTCGTTTTTGCCAAAAAATACAATAAAGAATGACTGAAACCAGAGGCTTTTTCGGTGAATTATGCCTATCAATAATTCGAAATACGGATATCCATAAGTCAGTCCGATTTATAGATATCCATAATTCGAATATCCATAATTCGATTTATGGATATCCATATTCGATTTATGGATATCCATTAGTCGAATTATGGATATCATTAATTCGAATTATGGATATCCATAATTCGGTCCATTTATGGCTAGCCAGAATTCTATTTATGGATATCCATAATTCGTTTTTGCCAAAAAATACAATAAAGAATGACTGAAACCAGAGGCTTTTTCGGTGAATTATGCCTATCAATAATTCGAAATACGGATATCCATAAGTCAGTCCGATTTATAGATATCCATAATTCGAATATCCATAATTCGATTTATGGATATCTCTTATTCGAATTATGGATATCCTTTATTCGGCTGATTTAATAATCGAATTATGGATATCTATGGACAAATATGGATTAAATAGGAAAACGACACCCCATATGAGTAGATATAAAATATCAGATATGTTTTCGTAATGGGCCCCCTCCCCACACACACACACTTTACAATTTTACAGTTAGAAAAGCGAGGTTTACAAAGGATTACATATTTTTTTCTTATTTTTGCAAAAACATCAGTTTTGGCCAACATGGCAGTCGCTTTAACCACACTTATGAGGCGGTTCTAACGAGCATATTGGAAGCAGAAATAAGGTAAATATCTCATATGTTCATCTAAAAATGCCATTCATCCACCCATTGGTGCTACCGTGATATACCGTAATGAAGCACCATCATAAAGAAATTAATACATCACTGTAGGTCGATTGTCTCTGAGTGTAGGCAGGAATAATGGACGGTGTCTTAGACTGTTAACATTCCGTTTAGCCCTTACATTCCTGTACTGTAAGCAAACATAGTAGACCTGGATCAGAAGGTTTGCCAAATCCAACAAGATAACCATATTACGCAACACACTTACCTCACAGCGATAGACAGACGCGGTTATTATCTATAAATAACCGCTACCTTGATCAAGTTCTTACAAATCTGTGATTGTCTCGTGAATTTAAGCACTGAAGACCTCCTATGCTTAGTAATTTAGGTCGGACTGACACGAAAATTTCATCCTAAAATAGTATTTCGAAAGTTTCAAACCAGAGAACAAGACCGACATCTACAAACTCAATTTCTCTCAAGAAGTTCTATAAATAACCGTTACTTGGATTTCTTACAAATCTGTGATAGTCACATGGACTTTAGTACTGAAGGGCTTCTAATCGACCCAAAACCTTACACCTGCAAGTGGTATTACGAAAGTTTCAAACCAATGAATAATTCCGGCACCCACAAACTCAATTTTTTTCTCACGGAGTTCTCTACTAGTGGCAGTATATGCCGGCTGTAGCTTGAAAAGGTCAATGCCAGAACTGCTCTCCAACGGTAAAGCACATTTCCTGAACAGTGGATTTTTACCACACTAACCCTTAAAGTGCCAGTCGTAACTGGTAGACGGTATATTCAAACGTGTGTTTATGTTATGTTCCGAGAAATAAATCTTGACATAATACGTAAATCGTTGCATAGAATGTCAGGCCTTATTTTTTTCAGATTTAAATTACACTATCGTCTTCTCTAAAATTAAGGGTTCAATTGGTATACACGAAGACTTTTAGGATCTCCATGTGACAAAAAAAGAAGAAGAAAGAAACAATAATGACATTAAATAAAAACACTGACAGCACTGGCGGGTCGATTTTCTCTGAGTGTGGGCTGGGAAAATGGTCCTTAGTGGGGACTTGGGACTGTTTCGTTCCACCATTAAATCCATATACCTTAAGCAAACATTGACCCAGTGCCCAAGCCCATGAAACTGTCAATGATTTACAGATAGTCGTGCCCTGTTTAAACATCACTTTGATGCCACATCGACAACAACAGCGCAGCTATAATTAACAGTTGTTTGATTTTGCACAAATCAGAGATAGTCAAGCAGCAGCAACGTACTGTTGCTGTGCTTTGTTACTTTGGGTCGACTGACAAACATTCTATCCAAATTGCCACACCCGCTTATGACAATAAGTTTGCTTTAAACACAGTTTATGTTTATAACATGACAAGATACAGTTGGTGTTGGACCACAAGTTGTAGCAACATTAGTTACGGCCCTTCCCGAACAAGTGGATTAGCACTAGCGCGGAAATCTTAATTGCTGGAGAAAAGAATATGATATTTTGGAGGGAAAATGTGGGCGCCTACTCACAAATACAATATTTAGAATGAGTTGACTTGTCTGGAATCATATCAATTCACCTAAATAGTAAACTAGAGGTAAAGGCTTCAGCAATCGATACAGTTAACCCACAGCTCCCACGAGAGACACCAAGGGAAAGAAACACAAACATGAAACAAATAGACCCTAATGAAAACATCACTAGCGGAAAGGCAAAAGGACAACCACTTTCCCACAAAATGGACAATTGGCTATCCAAAGCAAATAATATAAGCCATACACACACTCAAAGACAGGCCATAACAAACTAAACCACGACAGAAGAACCGTCTTGGAACGTTCAGTGAAACGAATTCCATCGAGAGTGGGGGTGGGGGTAGGGGTGGGGGGCGCTTAAATCGATTTTACGTGGCCACAATCCTCGTCCTTACTTCTTTCGCATTTTAGACAAATAATTTGTTCAGTCCGCATGAAGGACCTCTAACTCATTAGTGCAACATCTCTGTGAACACAAATATCAATCAACCGCAGAGATGAAACAACAGTGAGGACTCAATAGCAATAAACCACTGAAATGCTGGAGCAATAGAAAACCAACAGTTAGACTCCGATAGGCCCAACCAGAGACAGAGCATCAGGCACCAACCAACATTACATAAAATTATATTCTCTCTTATTCTCAGTAAGCCTTTATGCTGGTACCATCGTAGAAATTGTCTTTTCTGATTCAAAAAGGTCCAGACCTTTGATATTTAGTATGAAGCTTAATCTAGGTGACCTCTACCAAAATGGTTCAAATTATAGCCTTCGGGCCAAAAATGACCTCCCCCCCCCCTACCCTCCCTATAGCCCACCTGTTTAACATAGACTTATATAGGGAATCCCTTTAAAAATCATCTCGTTAACCCTTTCCCACTCAGATACGTGTTTTATGTGTATGAACCCACCCCCTCCTTTTTGTGCCTCAGAACCCCCTAAAATCTGCAGTCCCCACCCCTGGACAGCTATGTTTGCGTTAGGATTAGTTGTCCTAAAAATGGCCCGTTTTTTTTTTTTTTTTTCGCGCGGCTCTCCACTAAAAATATACCTTTGAGGGGGGAGGGGGGGGGGGTGAAGTGGCGCAGCAGCCCCCTCACCGCCGAAAAAAAATGGGAGTATGGCCCAGCCGGCAGCTGAAATGAAATCTGAGTGTGTCTGAGGTCAAAAATGCCTCGAAAATGATGCTGGCAAAACATGCTGCAGACAGTGAAAATGGCCAGTGCCAAATCCCTTAATTGTTGCCTTGACAGCAGTATGAAGATTAAGATTCCGTCAAAAATACATGTGAAATCACACTTTTTGATAACTTTGAGATGCCCCCTCGTTACCATGGTAAAATGATTTAGCCTAAGAAGGTTCCATTTGAAAGGCTACTGCCCAGTGAACATTCCTGCCGAGTTTGATGTAAAACAGACCATTCATTGTGAAAAAATGGTTATATGAAGTTGCTGTCCTAGGCAACACTGTGAAAATCAGCAAAATTCGCTAAGTCCTCAAGTGGTGGGAAGGGTTAAAACATAGTGATGAACATCAAAATTCCAAAATTAACAAGTAAATTACACATGGTGATGACTAGGAACTGCCATAATCACAGAACACAGGCTGCTATTGGTACAAAGAGAAACATTACATTACGAATATAAACATGCATTACGGAAATCAAAGCAATGAGCTTTCTCTTCAAGTATTCCCCAAACGAGTTGATTGTTGAATTAACGGTTGTTTAGTGTATCCTCAAGCACTCAATCAACTTGTAGAGAAGAGAAAGCTGACTGCTATGCTTTCCGCTGTCCTCTTCTTCTTATTCTGAGTCGGTCATATTTGGCGATTACCTCAGTTGATTGGGTGGCTAAATTTATAATTTAGCTGAAGAAAAATAGAAAAAAGAAAGAAGAGTCACTAGATGCGTCCTTAAAACTATTTACAATCTGCATAATAGAGGGATCCTAAAACGCATACCTCTGAGTCTCAATCTAACACTGTACGAGCAAAAATAAGAACAGAAAAAAATTATAATGTATTTGTATAGGCGTGTTTTCGTAATGCGAAATTTCACACCTGGCAGCATATCAGTGTTTGTCTCATTATCTTACATTAGAAATCGTCAAAAGTTTAAAAGAATTCCACTGTTTTACGCTATAGTTAACATTTTATCTGTCCCACTGCCTTAAAGCAATACAACAGTTGGCGGACAGGGCTTTTCCCGTTCTATTTTTAGAACCGGAAGTACCCCACGAAAAAAGCTCCTATAAGATATCTTATATAGGATATAATATATCTGATTGATCAATCTATATATGATATATAGTATATAACATATCTAACTGAGATATCTTACTGAGGTAATGGCCAAATGTGCCAGGAGATGATTCACATAAGCGCTTAATTTGCTTGTCCGGAGGGTGTCGTCACATGCTGTGTATGTTCTTTTTCCCCCAAGCCTTGGGTATATAAAGTATAAAATCAAATGTAATTTTATTCTATTTTTTTTTTTTTTTTTTAAAGAAGAAAATTAAAGTAAAAAAAAATCTAAATAAATTCTAAGAATTAGGTATCACAGTTGTCTTTAATATATTGCAGCAGTTGTAAAATTTCATATATATGTCGCTCAAAATACAATATATTTGGTCGCAACGGCCCCCGCCCATCAGGGCATGAAGAAATAGACTAGGCTGCGTGATGCTTCCACGCAGAGAACCGACCGCACATGAGTACTGGTAAACTGCTTGGAGGCTCTATCTATCTTCTTATTCTGAGTCGGTCACATTTGGTCATTACCTCAGCTCTAAGCCTGTCAAGGAAAAGTAGTGCGAGTTGGACCGCCCATGCACATAAACCATATTGATTTCATTTGGTGACAGGGCCTGAGATGTCATTTCATCTCATTTTCGGGTATAAGTCCCACAAAATTGGAAGCAAAATCTCAACAGTGACCTATTCAGTGCTAATAGCAGGAATCCTGATCACAGCTCCTGGTGAATTACTGTCACTAGACGTGCTACCAGTCTGACCAATGACAATTCTGAACAAGATTACTAACCGCGCACTGCATGACTGAGGGAGTTAGGGGAGGTAACTGCCAGACTCTGATATTGTCTACGCCCAAAAGCGTAACTGTGTACGACATTGATTCTTCAGATGTTTTTGACACTTGAAACATAATAACTATAATTCCGATGTAAATCGACAAATTTCATTGCAAAATTAATTATAAAAACCTACATGTAAATATTTTTCAGCCCTGATAGTCGTAAAATTTTGGTTTCTATATCGGTTGATTAACAACAGTTGAGGTGGGTACCAGTCATATTATGCCGTAATTCGACCAAGCAGATTAGACGGCGAAAACATGTGTTTCATCAGACTCTTTATGTAACACGTTTAATTTGAGAGATCTCCAATGACAGCAGATGATAATGATGTATTCTTCGACAGTGGTAACGTTATTTCGAGGGACAAGGTGTTGTTTACCTATCCGCAGCTTGTGGTGCGAGAAGACACCGTTGACCCTGACCCTGGGAGTCTTATCGAGTCGATGTTTTAGAACAAGTTCAAGTAGTCTGCTGTTTCAGAGACGTAAGGCTAGCAATAAATTATGTTTTTCCATCAAGTTAAGGGATACGTGTAATAATTCTTTCAACAGGAAAGCTCTGTTCTCAGAACCTTTTTTTGGTAAACTGAAAGATTCTACCAACACAAGGGTCATCCTATTTGCAGACAAGAATCGTCAAGAACCGACAAGAACACAGGGCCCAAGCTAGCCCAAAAAAATTGGGAGAAGTGACTTCTCCCTCCTGGGAAAATAGGGAGAAGTTTGCTGGGTCTAGGGAGAAGTGGGTGCGGCTTAACGCCGAACAACAACAATGTCATGAGTTCTCCTGTAAACCCCTATTTGGAGAAAAGTGTGTTTTAAAGGGGTATCAATCAATTCTGCTATTGAGACCACCTGAAATGAAGACTAATTCTGCTTTAAAAAGCTTATTTGGTTGGCTGCAGTTATTCTTTCTGTTTTCTGCATACAGTGACCCCTGATCAGAGACCACTTTTGGGACTGTTCAAAAGTGGTCTTAAAGACCACTTTTGAACTGTCCCAAAGGTGGTCTTAATGTAGTAATTTTACTGTATTTGGGCAAGCTGTAACTTTTGTTGTATCCAACCATGTTATAATGAATGGTGAGGTTTCTGTGTAATAGTTTGATCATTTCTCACTAAGTTCCTGTCAGAATTGTATTTTAAAACAGACTAAAGAAACAAGGGGGAACAACCTCGCTAGATGAAAATCAGTTATTTTTTATGAATTTGGATAGTTACTGAATATTTACCGGCAAGTAATAATTATTTTCACTTACAAAATAAAAAATTGCTGCCTACTTTTGTTGTTGTCCATAAAAAAAATGAAAATAATTGATGGATGCAAAATTAATGTACAAAGAAATCAATGGCGAAACAAATAAACCATCTTTATTTAAAAATTATTAAATCCTAATGCAGTGACAATGGCAATGGTCAGATAATCTTATTACTGTATACAACAGTACTCAACAAAGTACGTCCGCACCCAGACTTTGGCACGAGCTAACAGTACAAATATACCTGTTTAAGTTACATAATATTGTGTAATCTTTTTTGGCTCTTATTGCAATAAAAACTTTGTGCAATCAACCGAGATAGATTTATGACAGTACAAGACTACTAAGCTGTTACAAGTGGCTCGAGCGGCATGAGCTAACGGTTAACAGTATCAAACTGCAACTGGCACGAAGTGCAGAATAAACAGTTAGCTTTGTTCAGTGTAATTACCGAGATTTCTGACACTAGTGGATCGAAGGATTATCGTCACCTTGTCAGTTTACCGTTACTGTTCACAAGGAAGACACCAAAAAAAAAAAAAAAAACAGGCAAAATTTCAGGGCGAAGTTTTTTCACTTTCATCGCCCCAACAGGGCGACTTCTTCGCCTGAGTCGCCCTCTAGCTTGAGCCCTGGAACAGTCAAGAACCGACAAGAACCTTTTTTGGCCTATTTATCATAAAATATAATTTAAAATGATATTTTAAACCAATTCTGATATATTTCAATGCTATAATATCATTTTTATGCATGCATGAGAGGCATAAAGTTGTCCACATTATTCTTTTGACGGTAAATTTTCGTGTCGGTAAATTCTCATGTCGGTATTTATAGCAAACATCAATTTTGCCTCTAGATGACAGCTATGTATGTTCATCATGAACAAACTTGATAAATTTAAAAAAATATATATACCTAGCAAACAACAGTTACATCATTAGATGTTAGCTACGAACGTGCATCGTGGATATGATTTATGAACAAAACAACAACAACAACAAAAAATTCTCTTGACGGTAAATTCTCGTGTCGGTAAATTCTCGTGTCGGTATTTTTAGCAAAAGTCAATTTTGTCACTGAATGACAGCTATGCATGTTAATCATGAACAAATGTGATTAATTATTTGAAAATATACCTTTTATACATGCATGGGAGGCATAAAGTTGTCCACATTATTTTCTTGACGGTAAATTCTCTTGACGGTAAATTCTCGTGTCGGTATTTATAGCAAAAGTCAATTTTGTCACTAGATTACAGCTATGTATGTTAATCATGAACAAATGTGATTAATTATTTAAAAAATATACCTTTTTATACATGCATGGGAGGCATAAAGTTGTCCACATTATTCTCTTGACGGTAAATTCTCGTGTCGGTAAATTCTCGTGTCGGTATTTATAGCAAAAGTCAATTTTGTCACTAGATTACAGCTATGTATGTTAATCATGAACAAACGTGATTAATTATTTAAAAAATATACCTTTTTATACATGCATGGGACGCATAAAGTTGTCCACATTATTCTCTTGACGGTAAATTCTCATGTCGGTATTTATAGAAAACGTCAATTTTGTCACTAGATGAAGCTTATAACTATACATTAAATTATGAGAATATCTAACATATTTTATTTATTTTCATGTTAAAACGAAATTCTTCGTGTCGGTAAATACCGACACGAGAATTGACCGATTTATGCCTCTGAAGCTAACTACATGTAGAAGCATTCTTTGACACTCCTTTACCCTTATGAAACTTACATTTGGTCATGATACAAAGCTAACATTTGGTAACGGAACTGCTCTTTGAAATAAATACCGACAAGAGAATTTACCGTCAAGGGAATGTAGACAGATATCTTTGTAGAGGCGGTTCTAACGAGTACGGACAATCTTTGTTTTAAGCAGAAATACGAAAAATGTCAGATTTTTTTTTTTTCTGAAAATTTTCATTTTTGTGGTGGTACACTTTTCAATATATTGAATAGGCGATCTCGAGTTTACCGTGAAGAGAATGTAGACAGCAGTGGCAATTAAAAGACAAACACATATTTATGTGCCGATTTACCGACAAGAGAATGTAGACACTTTTGTTCAAAGGTTAAAATGGTCTTGTAAAATAGTTATTTTTTGTTGTTGTTTTTTTTTTTTTTTTTTACTGAAATCACATCTCGTCATGATTACCATGCATAGCTGATGTCTAGTGACTGTCGTTTGCTATAAGTACCGACACGAGAATTTACCGTCAAGAGAATTTTTTGTTGTTGTTGTTTTGTTCATAAATCATATCCACTATGCACGTTCGTAGCTAACATCTAATGATGGAACTATTGTTTGCTAGGTATATTTTTTAAATAATTAATCAAGTTTGTTCATGATGAACATACATAGCTGTCATCTAGTGACAAAATTAACGTTTGCTATAAATACCGACATGAGAATTTACCGTCAAGAGAATAATGTGGACAACTTTATGCCTCTCATGCATGTATAAAAATGATATTATAGCATTGAAATATATCAGAATTGGTTTAAAATATCATTTTAAATTGTATTTTATGATAAATAGGCCAAAAAAAGGTTCTTGTCGGTTCTTGACTGTTCTTGTCGGTTCTTGACGGTTCTTGTCTGCAAATAGGGGGACCCAACACAAGTTACGAGAAAGGGGTGCGTTTACTAACGGGAACTGACCCAGTAACTGTAACGGATCTGCAATAACCTTTCTTTTCACCCCCATTCTGTTTGCTATTAAAAATGGTTATGGAAGCTTCCCAAAACACCATTTACGTAATACTTTTTATGCCCCCGCCTATTCGAAGAATAGCAGAAGGGCATTAAGTTTTACCCCTGTTCGTTCGTCCATCCCGACATCGTGTCCGGGCCATAACTCCTAAACCGTATGGAATATATTCATGAAACTTCACAGATGCATTCATCACACTGAGACGATGTGTCATGAACAAGGAAGACAAAATCTTGCATTTTTGTTTTTTGAATTATCTGCCCTTGACTTAGAACCATATAGTAAACCGTGTCCGGGCCATAACTCCTAAACCGTATGGAATATAATCATGAAACTTCACAGGTGCATCCATCATACTTGGACGATGTGTCATTAACAAGGAAGACAACTCCTGCTTGTTTAGGTTTTGAATTATCTGCCTTTCACTTACATCATTATATAGTCAAATGGTATGTCGTGTCCCAGCCATAACTCCTAAACTGTATGGAATATATTCATGAAACTTAACAGGTGCATTCATCACACTTAGACGATGTGTCATGAGCAAGGAATACAACTCTTGCATTTTTTATGAATGGCATTTGGCGGGGGGCATCCGTGTCCTATGGACACTTTTTCTAGTTTGGAATCTGTATTTGACCTTTTTTCAAAGAAAATTTAAGGCTGCGTCTCCTGACAACCGGTTGTCAGGAGCATTTTTGCTATGTAAAATGCTCCTGACAACCGGTTGTCAGGAGCATTTTTGCTGTCAAAAATGCTCCTGACAACCAGCAATATTTTCCCAATAAAAGCCTGCTATATTAGCATTATTTTGGCTACTTAACCCAGTATTTTAAGTTTCTTGATACATGTTTAATATTTTTTGTCTTATTTGGTATTTTAACATAACTATTGGATTGAAAATAAAAGAGAGAAAAAAAATGGTATTTGCAGAATTTAATGTTTCATTTATTACTGAAAATAAATACCAAATAAATATATGGGCCATTTTACTTGAGTGCTATGGAAAAAAAATATGTCATTAATTCCCTTTTAGAATTATTAGAAAAATATCAGATTATTACTAAGGCTGGCACGATTAATCGGATAATCGATTATTCAATCGGTCGATTCCACAAAAATGATTATCATTACTGATTTGCTTGCAATCGATTATTTGTTAAGTACAATCAATTACCCAAAGTTGTGCCTAAAATAGCTGTATGAGTGGCATCCAGCCTGTGAGGCTAGGAGGCATGTACCCCAATATAGAGAAGGGGGCCTGATGGTTTTGGTGTGTTTTTGCTGGCTTTGGGAAACTGATTGCAGTATATCTCTAGGACCAATTTAGTGAATTCTTACCACACTCGCATCAGTATGTACATCCACTTGCATCAGTATGTGCATCATTAACTTAATGATTAAGACCTGGAAAAGCAGTGACTAAGGTCTTTTGACCTTGACTTTATTTTCAAGGTCACTGTCTTTTTTTATCAGAAATACTTTGCCTCCAGAATGAATGCTTGAATTACATGTACATGCATGGTCATACCTTTTACAATGACTACAATCTATCACTGCAATGTACCAAAAACATGAATAGGGTGTGCTGACCTTAACCTACTGCTAGTTTTCAAGGTCACACAAGTACATAGACTCAGATTTTGCACTGTATGCTCTAGTATATCTTCAACCAAATAATCTCAAATTTGGTGTAGACAAGATACAATTACATGTACATTATGGTCTCCCAGATGAACCCCCAATGCTCAAATGAGCTCCAGTGTGGACTCCATTTCCATGAAGAGGCACCGCCAGTCAACATCACAAATAAATGCATTTTATCATTATAAGAAACAACTAGACTGCGCAGACGATAGTAAACCATCACAAATACCCGCTTTTTCTATGAATAACACTAACGACAATGCATTAGCAAGCCAAAACTACATGTAAATTAAAAAAAGAATTGCAAAGAACATTCTAACCGATATGCAAAGTTTCAGAAGTTTAACTTCTATTGTTTAGAAGACCTTTGACCTTGGGGTTATGTTAAGGTCCACATGCAAAGTTTCAAAAGTGTAACTTCAGTGGTTGCAGAGGAGATCCATTTACAAGAAACATGATGGATAGACAGACGGACGGACGCCCACTCAACTCTGGTACAAAAACAATATACCTGATTTTTCTTGGAAAGAGCGTGTTTAATAACAGAGATGGTAAAGGGCTGGGGATCTGAAGGGTTTCAAAGATAGTAAGCCTTATTTGTACTGAAGAGGGTGGGCATATCCCTAGGTGACCCATAGTTGTTGTCACCAAATGTAAGCAACAAAATGTATGCATACATGCAGTTTTGGAGTGGGGATCTAAGCGGTTTCTGCAATATTCAGCCTTATACAAACTGGAGGGAGTAGCACATGCCCTGGTCAGTGTCAAAGGATGCATCTTATCATTAGGAATAATGATATATATGGTTCAGGGGTGGAGATTAGAACAGTTTCTGAGTTATTAAGCCTTATTTAAACTGAAGGGGATGGGACGTAGCCTCTAGTGGCCCAGTCAGTGCCAGTAAATGTGGCGTCAAAAGGAAAAATAATATTTATGATTTAGGCATAGGGATCTGAACATTTTCCAAATGTTTTCCAAGATTTTAAGCTTTATGTGAACTGGAGAGGTGAGGCATGCCCCCTGGGGATTCTCTTATAAATACAAATGGATGCATCTTATCATAAGGAACAGCAATGTACATGTATATCGTTTAGCATTGAGGATCTGAACAGTTTCCAAGATATTCAGTCAACAGTGAACCGAAGTGGGTGATCGAAGCATACCCAAAGAGGATACGAGGTTGATGCCATTAAATGTGTTTCATCATAAGGAGCAGCATCAATGAACATATTTGATTCAGTCCTTAAGATGCCACGAAAACATGCATCCAAAATGTCATCTGTTCATATTGTCTTCTGCATCTTTTTTGTATACAGGCAATGTGAACTCTGATCAGACTGCACTACAGATCTGGGTTCACACTGTTTACAAAAAGGACTTTTAAAGCAACCAGATGTCAAAACAGACGACAACTGTTGTGATCGGTATCTTAAGGGTTTGGGTGGGGATCTTAACAGTTTCTGAGGTGTAAGCCCATACTCATTAGTGCAACATCTCTGAGAACATAAAAATCAAACTAGTACAGAAATAATCGACCCCACATGAAGACTGGTAAACTGCTTAGTAAGCTTGACCAGGCAAAGTGATATGAGTCGGACCGACCATGCATATAAATCCTACATTGGTTTCATTGGGCGTCTGGGCTTGAGATGTCATTTCATGCATATAAATCCTACATTGGTTTCATTAAGTGGCTTGGCTTGAGATGTCAGTTTCACTCTGGTGGCCTTATTTGAACTCGAGATGTGAGGCATACCCTTTGAGAGCCCCCAGTCAATATTACTGAATGTGTCTTATCTTAAGAATATACATGGTTTAGGGGCAGGGATCTGAACGGTTTCTGTGATACATATGTACATGTATTAAGCTTAGGTGGATGTGGAATGGGGTGCATGTCCAGGCAAGGGGACCATTTGAAACCCTCTTACAAAATTTTATATCCATATTTTATCATATCCCCAAATTTCAAATTAAGTCATCTAACAGAACTTTACTGTGGACCCCTTTTTGACAAAATTTTGTGCTAATTTTTCCATGTCTTGGTTTCTGAGGGGGCATACCCCCACCCCCCACCCCTCACCCCACCCACCCAACCAACCCCAAGTCCTGGGGTTGTTATCAGTGAACTTCTTTTCGAGTACCAGGGTGGTCAAATATTGGACTGAGCCCATTATTCAGTATTGCAGATAATATAATGAAACAGTCTTAAAGTCTTAAGTCATAGTCCAGAACCCTTTTTTCAGTCTTCACTCAGATACATGTATAAACATTCCACCACTGGCCATGTTAGATATTTTTTCCAGATTCACTGATAGCTACACATACTGTTAGTTTGACTAACTGTTGGTTTTTATGGTTACTTGCAAATATATGTACTTTTTCCACCCAAAACCTTGTTTGACACAAGAGGCCATTCAGAAATAATTGTCAAACAAACAAAAACCACAGTAAACTCTTGCAGACTGAAGACCATATCCTTTAGAACAGAAAGTATTTTTTCCATGTCTCAAGGTTTGAACCTGTTCTCAATCAGCTAGCATCAGCCCCAGTTTGTGATAGGATAGCAAATATAACTTTAAAATCTATTTTAAAATCATGTCAAATAAAACCTGGTTATCCAGGTCTACATTGTAAATTCAGACTGACATACCCTGGTCTAAAGTTCAACAGAATTGCAATTACAAAAACAATATGCCAGAATTTGATTGATTCAATTCTTGGAATTTATTCCAAAAACAAAAAAAAAAAATGAAAATTACATGAATTAAGTTCGTTTGACTACTAAAAAATGACAAAAAAACATTAAACATGTATCAAGAACCATGAAATACTAAAAGGGTAACTAAATTAATACTAATATCATAGGTTTTTATTGGAAAAATATTGCTGGTTGTCAGGAGCATTTTTGATAGCAAAAATGCTCCTGACAACCGGTTGTCAGGAGCATTTTACATAGCAAAAATGCTCCTGACAACCGGTTGTCAGGAGACACTTCCAAAATTTAAATAGGAGGGTGATAGCAAAGTGGTTAGTGCACATGCCTCTGATGCTAGAGGCCCCATGTTTGATCCCGGCAGCGGCGATAAAATTTTGATGTCCGAACATGCTCCTTTGGCATCATTTGCATGGATGGATGTCACAAAGTGCAAGGTCCTTCTGATGAAGAACTTAGAGGTCAAAGGTAAAAAAAGGGTCCGAAACTTAAACATGGTCAGTAACTTTCTTATTTCTGGATGAAGTTTGAAATTACTTGGCAGAAATCTTAACCATCATAAGATGATGAGTCGTGCACAAAACCCATATCCATACCTCTAAGGTCAAGGTCATACTTAGAGGTCAAAGGTAAAAATAAGTGTCTGAAACTTAAACATGGTCAACTAGATCAGCAGTCGATAGTATACCATCGCAAATACCCCGCTTTTTCTATGAGTAACACTAATGACTATGTATTAGCTAGCCAAAACTACATGTAAGTTAAAAAAAGTTGTAAAGAACATTCTAACTGATAAGCAAAGTTTCAGAAGTGTAACTCTTATAGTTTAGAAGATATGGCAAAGTCATACTTTTTGACCTTTAACCTTGGGGTTATGTTGAGGTCCACCCAAAGTATCCCAATTTATTCTATATTCCAACAGCCATCAAATAACCAAGTTTCAGAAGTGTAACTCTAATAGTTTAGAAGATATGACAAAGTCATACTTTTTGACCTTTGACCTTGGGTTGAGGTCACACCAAAAGTAGCTGAACATATTCTATATTCCAAGGACCATCCGACAAGCAAAGTTTCAGAAGTGTAACTCCAATAGTTTAGGAGATATGGCAAATCATAATTTTTGACCTTGACCTTTGGGTCATGTGGAGGTCAAGGTCACACCAAAAGTGTCCAAATTTATTCTATATTCCAAGGGCCATCCAATAACTAAAGTTTCAGAAGTGTAACTCTAATAGTTTAGAAGATATGGAAAAATCAGGCTTTTTGACCTTTGACCTTAGGGTCAAGGTCACACCAAAAATAACCCAACATATTCTATATCCCAAGGACCATCCAATAAGCAAAGTTTCAGAAGTGTAACTCCAATAGTTTAGGAGATATGGCAAATCATTATTTTTGACCTTTGACATTGGGGTCATGTTGAGGTCAAGGTCACACCAAAAGTATCCAGATTTATTCTATTTTCCAAAGGCCATCCAATAACCAAAGTTTCAGAACTGTAACTCTAATAGTTTAGAAGATATAGCAAAATCATACATTTTGTATGAATTCGCCATATCTTCCATAGTAAGCGGACACATAAAAAACACTTTTCTTTACCTTTGACCTTGGATGTAGCAACCTGGTCTTGCGTATGACACACCCACTCATGATGGTTACATTTCTACCAAGTTATTTGGTTAAATGTCGGGTGATATCTCTAGCAAGTTCGACTTTCAGGTTCCGGGGCTGAAGGTCAAAGTCACTGTGGCTATTTTTAGAAAAAAAACTTTGTGATCGCTCTTGCGCCTTTATTTATGGATTGATTTTAATATACATGTAACTTCATACAAATGTTGAGTATGATGATATCTCGAGTGATTTTGACTTTCAGGTTCTTGGCCTGAAGGTCAAGGTCACTGTGGCTATGTTTAGAATAGCTTTGTGATCGCTTTAGTGCCTACATTTATGGATGGATTTTAATATAGCTTCACACAAATGTTGGGAATGATGATATCTCGAGCGTGTTCGACTTTCAGGGTCCAGGGCTGAAGGTGAAGGTCACTGGCCATTTTTAGGAAAACTTTGTGATCGCTCTTGCGCCTTCATTTATTGATGGATTTTAATATAACTTCACACAAATGTTGGGTATCATGATATCTCGAGTGACTTTGACTTTCAGGGATAGGGCTGAAGGTCAAGGTCACTGTGGCTATTTTTAGAAAAAAAACTTGGTCTTTGCTCTAGTGTCCATATTTATAAATGGATTTAAAGATAACTTCATACAAATGTTGGGTATGATGATATCACTAGTGAGTTCAACTTTCAGGGTCAATGTCACTGTGGCTATTTTCAGAAAAAAATTAGTGATTGCTCTAGTGTCTACATTTATGGATGGATTTTAATATAACTTCACACAAATGTTGGCAATGATGATATCTTGAGCGAGTTCGACTTTCAGGGTCTGGGGCTGAAGGTCAAGGTCACTGGCTATTTTTAGAAAAAACTTTGTCATTGCTCTTGTGCCTTCATTTATTGATGGATTTTAATAGAACCTGACACAAATGTTTGGTATGACCTTGAGTGACTTTGACTTTTCGGGTCAGGGGCTGAAGGTCAAGGTCATTGTGTTTTTTGTTTTTCAGAAAAACTTGATCATTGCTCTAGTGTCCACATTTATTGATGGTTTTTAAGATAACTTCATACAAATGTTGGGTTACTTGGGTATGATAATATCTCGAGTCAGTTCAACTTTCAGGGTCTGGGACTCAAAGTCAAGGTCACTGTGGCTATTTTTAGAAAAAACTTTGTCATCACTCTTAAGTACCTACATTTATTGATGGATATAATGTAATTTTACACAAATGCTAGGCTAGGCTTTTTCTAATTTGTCTTGCGCGACAGGATTTGTATCGACTGTGATGCCTTGTTATTACTTGGAAGTTTGTAGAATATTTTTTTGTCAAATATAGATTTCTTTTCATTTTTTTTTACAGTGGAAAGGCTTGAAAACAGGATTATTAGTGGTTACCCGGGTATTTTTTGGTTCTCTTTCATTTGCTGCAGTCTGTTGGGCTGTTTAACAGAAGAAAAAATTTTGATAACTTGCCCTCATCTATCTTAGGCCCCCAAAGGCAAGCTATGTTGTCTTCTGACAACTCTTTTTGTTTTAAGCTCACCATCACTTAGTGAGGAGGTGAGCTTTTGGGATCACTTTTTGTCCGTCATCCGTCGTGCATGCGTCCATGCGTAAACAATTTCTTCAAACGACATCTCCTAAACCACTGCTCGGATTTTGCCCAAACTTCACAGGAATGATCCTTAGGTGGTCCCCTTTCCAAGTTGTTCAAATGGTTCCGGTCTGTTGCACATATAGGTCACAGGAGCCAAAAATAGATTTTTTTCACCGAAAACTTAAAAAATCTTCTTCTCTGAAACCGCAAGGCCCAGGTCTTTGATATTTGGTATGAAGCTTTATCAAGTGGACCCCTACCAAGATTGTTCAAATTATAGTGCGGGGGCCAAAAATGCCCCCGCCCCGGGGCCCTTTGGTTTTACATGGGCTTATATAGGAAAAATCTTTAAAAACCTCCTGTCTGAAACCGCAAAGCCCATGTCTTTGATATTTGGTATGAAGCTTAATCTAGTGGACCCCTACCAAGATTGTTCAAATTAAAGTGCAGGGGCCAAAAATGCCCCCGCCTCAGGGGCCCTTTGGTTTTACACTGGCTTATATAGGGAAAATCTTCTTCTCTAAAACTGCAAGGCCCAGGTCTTTGCTATTTGGTATGAAGCTTCATCTAGTGGACCCCTACCAAGATTGTTCAAATTATAGTGCTGGGGCCAAAAATGCCCCCGCCCCAGGGCCCTTTGGTTTTACATAGGCTTATATAGGGAAAATCTTTAAAAATCTTCTTCTCTGAAACTGCAAGGCCCAGGTCTTTAATACCGTATTCGCCCTAATTACCGCACCGTGCGCTTAGCTTTTTCAAAATCATGTAAAAAAATCACAGTGAAAAATCTACCTAATTCGCGCACACACGATGTGAAAACAATAGCTTCCGAGATGATGCATACTGATATTTAATTGGAAGGAAAAGGATACTAAAGCATTGCCTTCACTGTTGAAGAAATAACGATAAGTTTTATGTCAATTTACTGTGAGAGCTTCCATGGGGAGGTTACTGTAAAGTTAGAGCCTATTCATTTGCTTTTCAAAAATAGCTTTGGTGTGCGCTTATAGGAGCATGTGCGGTAATTAGGGCGAATACGGTATTTGGTATGAAGCTTCATATTGTCGACCTCTACCAAGATTGTTCAAATTATAGCCCTGAGGACAAAAATGCCCCTGCTCTGAGGCCCTTTGGTTTTACATAGACTTATAAAGGGAAATCTTGAAAAATCTTCTCTGAAACAACATGGCCTAGGTCTTTGATATTTGGTGTGAAATTTCATCTAATGGACCTCTATCAAGATTGTTCAAATTATAGCCCTGGGGCCAAAAATGCCCCTGCTCTGGGGCCCTTTGGTTTTACATAGACTTATAAAGGGAAATCTTGAAAAATCTTCTTCTCTGAAACAACATGGCCTAGGTCTTTGCTATTTGGTGTGAAATTTCATCTAATGGACCTCTATCAAGATTGTTCAAATTATAGCCAAAAATGCCCCCCGCCCCGAGACCTTAAGTTTTTCTTACTTAAGTTAAATCGGGAAAACATTTAAAAATAGGCTGCGTCTCCTGACAACCGGTTGTCAGGAGCATTTTTGCTATGTAAAATGCTCCTGACAACCGGTTGTCAGGAGCATTTTTGCTGTCAAAAATGCTCCTGACAACCAGCAATATTTTCCCAATAAAAGCCTGCTATATTAGCATTATTTTGGCTACTTAACCCAGTATTTTAAGTTTCTTGATACATGTTTAATATTTTTTGTCTTATTTGGTATTTTAACATAACTATTGGATTGAAAATAAAAGAGAAAAAAAAAATGGTATTTGCAGAATTTAATGTTTCATTTATTACTGAAAATAAATACCAAATAAATATATGGGCCATTTTACTTGAGTGCTATGGAAAAAAAATATGTCATTAATTCCCTTTTAGAATTATTAGAAAAATATCAGATTATTACTAAGGCTGGCACGATTAATCGGATAATCGATTATTCAATCGGTCGATTCCACAAAAATGATTATCATTACTGATTTGCTTGCAATCGATTATTTGTTAAGTACAATCAATTACCCAAAGTTGTGCCTAAAATAGCTGTATGAGTGGCATCCAGCCTGTGAGGCTAGGAGGCATGTACCCCAATATAGAGAAGGGGGCCTGATGGTTTTGGTGTGTTTTTGCTGGCTTTGGGAAACTGATTGCAGTATATCTCTAGGACCAATTTAGTGAATTCTTACCACACTCGCATCAGTATGTACATCCACTTGCATCAGTATGTGCATCATTAACTTAATGATTAAGACCTGGAAAAGCAGTGACTAAGGTCTTTTGACCTTGACTTTATTTTCAAGGTCACTGTCTTTTTTTATCAGAAATACTTTGCCTCCAGAATGAATGCTTGAATTACATGTACATGCATGGTCATACCTTTTACAATGACTACAATCTATCACTGCAATGTACCAAAAACATGAATAGGGTGTGCTGACCTTAACCTACTGCTAGTTTTCAAGGTCACACAAGTACATAGACTCAGATTTTGCACTGTATGCTCTAGTATATCTTCAACCAAATAATCTCAAATTTGGTGTAGACAAGATACAATTACATGTACATTATGGTCTCCCAGATGAACCCCCAATGCTCAAATGAGCTCCAGTGTGGACTCCATTTCCATGAAGAGGCACCGCCAGTCAACATCACAAATAAATGCATTTTATCATTATAAGAAACAACTAGACTGCGCAGACGATAGTAAACCATCACAAATACCCGCTTTTTCTATGAATAACACTAACGACAATGCATTAGCAAGCCAAAACTACATGTAAATTAAAAAAAGAATTGCAAAGAACATTCTAACCGATATGCAAAGTTTCAGAAGTTTAACTTCTATTGTTTAGAAGACCTTTGACCTTGGGGTTATGTTAAGGTCCACATGCAAAGTTTCAAAAGTGTAACTTCAGTGGTTGCAGAGGAGATCCATTTACAAGAAACATGATGGATAGACAGACGGACGGACGCCCACTCAACTCTGGTACAAAAACAATATACCTGATTTTTCTTGGAAAGAGCGTGTTTAATAACAGAGATGGTAAAGGGCTGGGGATCTGAAGGGTTTCAAAGATAGTAAGCCTTATTTGTACTGAAGAGGGTGGGCATATCCCTAGGTGACCCATAGTTGTTGTCACCAAATGTAAGCAACAAAATGTATGCATACATGCAGTTTTGGAGTGGGGATCTAAGCGGTTTCTGCAATATTCAGCCTTATACAAACTGGAGGGAGTAGCACATGCCCTGGTCAGTGTCAAAGGATGCATCTTATCATTAGGAATAATGATATATATGGTTCAGGGGTGGAGATTAGAACAGTTTCTGAGTTATTAAGCCTTATTTAAACTGAAGGGGATGGGACGTAGCCTCTAGTGGCCCAGTCAGTGCCAGTAAATGTGGCGTCAAAAGGAAAAATAATATTTATGATTTAGGCATAGGGATCTGAACATTTTCCAAATGTTTTCCAAGATTTTAAGCTTTATGTGAACTGGAGAGGTGAGGCATGCCCCCTGGGGATTCTCTTATAAATACAAATGGATGCATCTTATCATAAGGAACAGCAATGTACATGTATATCGTTTAGCATTGAGGATCTGAACAGTTTCCAAGATATTCAGTCAACAGTGAACCGAAGTGGGTGATCGAAGCATACCCAAAGAGGATACGAGGTTGATGCCATTAAATGTGTTTCATCATAAGGAGCAGCATCAATGAACATATTTGATTCAGTCCTTAAGATGCCACGAAAACATGCATCCAAAATGTCATCTGTTCATATTGTCTTCTGCATCTTTTTTGTATACAGGCAATGTGAACTCTGATCAGACTGCACTACAGATCTGGGTTCACACTGTTTACAAAAAGGACTTTTAAAGCAACCAGATGTCAAAACAGACGACAACTGTTGTGATCGGTATCTTAAGGGTTTGGGTGGGGATCTTAACAGTTTCTGAGGTGTAAGCCCATACTCATTAGTGCAACATCTCTGAGAACATAAAAATCAAACTAGTACAGAAATAATCGACCCCACATGAAGACTGGTAAACTGCTTAGTAAGCTTGACCAGGCAAAGTGATATGAGTCGGACCGACCATGCATATAAATCCTACATTGGTTTCATTGGGCGTCTGGGCTTGAGATGTCATTTCATGCATATAAATCCTACATTGGTTTCATTAAGTGGCTTGGCTTGAGATGTCAGTTTCACTCTGGTGGCCTTATTTGAACTCGAGATGTGAGGCATACCCTTTGAGAGCCCCCAGTCAATATTACTGAATGTGTCTTATCTTAAGAATATACATGGTTTAGGGGCAGGGATCTGAACGGTTTCTGTGATACATATGTACATGTATTAAGCTTAGGTGGATGTGGAATGGGGTGCATGTCCAGGCAAGGGGACCATTTGAAACCCTCTTACAAAATTTTATATCCATATTTTATCATATCCCCAAATTTCAAATTAAGTCATCTAACAGAACTTTACTGTGGACCCCTTTTTGACAAAATTTTGTGCTAATTTTTCCATGTCTTGGTTTCTGAGGGGGCATACCCCCACCCCCCACCCCTCACCCCACCCACCCAACCAACCCCAAGTCCTGGGGTTGTTATCAGTGAACTTCTTTTCGAGTACCAGGGTGGTCAAATATTGGACTGAGCCCATTATTCAGTATTGCAGATAATATAATGAAACAGTCTTAAAGTCTTAAGTCATAGTCCAGAACCCTTTTTTCAGTCTTCACTCAGATACATGTATAAACATTCCACCACTGGCCATGTTAGATATTTTTTCCAGATTCACTGATAGCTACACATACTGTTAGTTTGACTAACTGTTGGTTTTTATGGTTACTTGCAAATATATGTACTTTTTCCACCCAAAACCTTGTTTGACACAAGAGGCCATTCAGAAATAATTGTCAAACAAACAAAAACCACAGTAAACTCTTGCAGACTGAAGACCATATCCTTTAGAACAGAAAGTATTTTTTCCATGTCTCAAGGTTTGAACCTGTTCTCAATCAGCTAGCATCAGCCCCAGTTTGTGATAGGATAGCAAATATAACTTTAAAATCTATTTTAAAATCATGTCAAATAAAACCTGGTTATCCAGGTCTACATTGTAAATTCAGACTGACATACCCTGGTCTAAAGTTCAACAGAATTGCAATTACAAAAACAATATGCCAGAATTTGATTGATTCAATTCTTGGAATTTATTCCAAAAACAAAAAAAAAAAATGAAAATTACATGAATTAAGTTCGTTTGACTACTAAAAAATGACAAAAAAACATTAAACATGTATCAAGAACCATGAAATACTAAAAGGGTAACTAAATTAATACTAATATCATAGGTTTTTATTGGAAAAATATTGCTGGTTGTCAGGAGCATTTTTGATAGCAAAAATGCTCCTGACAACCGGTTGTCAGGAGCATTTTACATAGCAAAAATGCTCCTGACAACCGGTTGTCAGGAGACACTTCCTTAAAAATCTTCTTCTCTGAAACTGCAAGGCCCATGTCTTTGATATTTGGTATAGAGCTTCATCTAGTGGACCTCAACCAAGATTGTTCAAATTATAGCCCTCAGGCCACAAATGCCCCCGTCCCAGGGCCCTTTGGTTTTACATAGACTTATACAGAGATAATCTTTGAAAAATCTTCTCTGAAACAGCAAGGCCCAGGTCTTTGATTTGTTTGATTTGAGGTTTAACGTCCCCGTCAACACTGTAAAGGTCATTTTGGAGACATTGCTTCCAATTTTGTTGGACTTTTACCCGACATTGAGATGAAATGACATCTCCAGCCCTGTCACCCAATGAAACCACTAGGGTTTATTAGCATGGAGGGTTCGCCTCGCACTGCGGTTCCTGGACAGGCTTAGATCCTCTAGGCGGTTTACCAGTACTAGTGTGCGGGCAGGATTCAGCTCTGCGTGGAAGCATCATGCAGCCCATATATTTCTTCAAGCCCCTATAGGCGGGATATTTGGTGTGAAGCTTCATCTAGTGGACCTCTATCAAGATTGTTTAAATTATAGCCCTGGGGCCAAAAATGCCCCCGCCCCGGGGTCATTTGGTTTTACATAGACTTATGTAGTGCTGGGGCCAAAAATGCCCCCGCCCGGGGCCTTTTGGTTTTACATAGGCTTATAAAGGGAAAATCTTAAAAAAATTCTCTTTTCTGAAACCCCAAGGCCAAGGTCTTTGATATTTGGTGTGTAGCTTCATCTAGTGGACCTTTGCCAAGATTGTTCAAATAATAGCCTTTGTTGATATTTGGTATGAAGCTTCACCTTTTTAGATCTCCCCGGGGCCCACTTGTTACTCTATGGATCAGGTGAGCGATCCAGGGCCATCATGGCCCTCTTGTTTATTTGATGGTAATTTTTATGCCCCTGCCATTCGAAGAATGGTGGAAAGGGCATATAGGGTTGCCACTTCTGTCCGTTTGTCCGTCCATGCGTCCGTCCGAAACTTAAACGCATTCAATAACTGCATTATTTCTTGATGGATTTTAAATTTACTCGGCAGAAATGTTAACCATCATGAGACTATGTGTCACATGCAAAACCCAGGTCCGTACCTCCAAGGTCAAGGTCATACTTAGAGGTCAAAGGTAAAAAAAAGTGTCTGAAACTTAAACCCAGTCAATAACTTTCTTATTTCTGGATGGATTTTGAAATTACTTTGTAGAAATGTTAACCATCATGAGACGATGTGTCACGTGCAAAACCCAGGTCCGTACCTCCAAGGTCAAGGCAATGCTAGAGATCAAAGGTAAAAAAAGGGTCCAAAACTTAAACATAGTCAATGACTTTCTTATTTCTGGATGGATTTTGAAATTACTTTGAAGAAATGTTAACCATCATGAGACGATGTGTCACATGCAAACCCAGATCTGTACCTCCAAGGTCAAGGTCATACTTAGGGGTCAAATGTAAAAAAAATGGTCCGAAACTTAAACGCAGTCAATAACTTTCTTATCTCTGGATGAATCTTGAAATTTCTTGGCAGAAATGTTGGCCATCATGAGACAATTTGCCTCACACAATACCAAGGTCCTTACCTCCAAGGTGAAGGTCATACTTAGAAGTCAAATGTGAAAAAAGGGTCCAAAACTTTCTATGGATGAATACAAACATAGACATATTTTCAGGCGGGCGCATTTCTAGTTTAATATATTTGAATAGGCGTGTTTTCATAATGGGGCGATACTCCTTTTTGCTACAATATTTTTAAGATTTTTAAAAAGAACAGAATTCATATTCTGTTCATTTAATATTTGTTCTTTAATTTTCTGTCACTGCTTAACAGCAGTCATATAGCTTTGTATTCTCTCTTTGGGCAAACAGGGTTGAAATAACGTCATCTCACCGTCGATGTGTTGATACAATATTTTGACATTGTGTGCCCGCTTGGAACTGCATCATTATCATAAACAAAAAATGTATTTACACACAAAGTAGAAACAGTTCCAAAACATCAGTCAGATGCGTGTCTGACTGGTGACCAAGAGGATGCAGGTTCGATACCTGCCGGGGTCGGCAACATTCTTTCATGCAGCCCATCTATTTCTTCAAGCCTGGATAGTGCTTCTGGATGAACTGACTTGGCAGCTACCTTGACCTGGTGACACTGACCTATATTTTATGCTCCAATGACTTTGACACATTTTACGTCAACGCTCTATATCTCCTCAACTATAACGCCTACAACCACCATACCTTGCAGTTAACTCTTATCCTGCTGTTCACGACAACCCCTATCTTTGGAAACAGTGTAGATTCAGATCAGATGGATTCTGAAGAAGCCATCTGATCAGGATCTACACTGTTTGAAATTCAGTTTATGAATTTGTAGGAATAAATTACATCAAGTAATCTGATTGGTTCAAAGTCAGAAATGGGCGTGGCTAAACTGAATATTCAGCAAGAGAAGTGTTAATATGTTGACCACTATTGCTTGTTAAGCATAAGACGCTTCGAACACCTATGCCCTGGAGTGCATTATGAAAACACGCCTATACATTGTAAATTTTATCACCGAAAAAACGACAATTTTCAGATGAAAAATTGTGGTATTTTTCTTATTTCTGCTCAAAATATAGATTGTGGGTACTTGTTAGAACCGCCTCATTGAGGCGGTTCTAACTAATACCCACAGTCTATATTTTAGAGCAGAAATAAGAAAAATAAGGTTTACCCCTGTAAACCCCAGTTTTACAATATAAAAGTGGGGTTCAAGGGTGCCAAAATGATGTAGGCATGTTTTCCTATTTTGTTTTGTCTTCCAGGAATTCAAACCTTATCCAGAGTTAAACAGCTTGAATCTAGCAGTAAGTTTGTGCCACATTGCCGCAGTTGCCTAAACATAGAAACATACAACTACAACTACTCTTCAGAATCTCCAAGACCATCACCTAGATCAGTCAGACAAAGTGTGAGAGAGAAATCTCTCCCAAAAAATGGAGACCGATCAGTGATGAAGGAAGCAAAGGATGGAGATAAGAAAACACAACAGGACAGTATGGATGGTGCTACAGTAGATGAAGCAAAGTTATCAGTCTTCCAGAGGTTTAAGAAAGCCTACAAGGAACACGCTAAAATCTTAGTTGTTGTTCATCTAGTCACCTCAAGTGTCTGGTTTGGGTCTTTCTTCTATGCAGCCCACATGTAAGTTAGAGGAGTAGGGGTTACTTTTGTTTGTTTGTTTGATTTGAGGTTTGACGTCCCCCTCAACACTGTAAAGGTCATTTTGGAGATGTTGCTTCCAATTTTGTGGGACTTTTACCCGACATTGAGATGAAATGACATCTCAAGCCCTGTCGCCCAATGAAACCAATAGGGTTTATTAGCATGGATGGTCCACCTCGTACTGCGGTTCCTGGGCAGGCTTAGATCCTCAAAGCGGTTAACAGTACTAGTGTGCGTGCCGGATTCAGCTCTGCGTGGAAGTATCATGCAGCCCGTATATTTCTTCAAGCCCCTATGGGCGGAGTAGAGGTTACCATAATGGTCCTAAGTACTGGGATAGATACGGTAGGCATATGGCAAACAGTGCAGACCCAGATCAGACTGCTCCTGTAGGAGCAGTCTGATCTGGGTCTACACAGTTTGCCATTCCGCCTGCACCTTTTGGACTCCTTGCTGGATCATGAAAAAAAAATTTTGATTTTTTTTTAAGAGAATTACAGCAAGTCCTCAACGTGTCCGAATTTTTAGGATTTTTAAGGTATTAATTTTGTCAACAAGCTTTACAGGTAAAATGTCTTTTGAACATGCATGCACAGCAAAGACTTAGATCAGTCTTTCATATCCATGCCATCTGATACGAGTCTTCACTGAGCTATATACAGTAAAATTCCTATATGCATTTCACTCTGCTTATCTGAGAAGTGTGCGGCAGAATCTAAGCTTATCCCTCTATTAAAAGATAGGCAGCGTAACTTGACCTCACTGGACCTTGAAATTCCAAAATATATTAGCGGAAAAAAGAAACTGTGCATGTATAAAAAAATAAATTTTCTATAATTCTAATCTAAAATCCACTTATGCTTGAAACTTTACACAAACATGATGTGTATACTCCTTAACAATATTGATTGGTAAATAAGTTCCTTGCACGTGCATTTTGTTGTCCCTGTGCAAGTGCAGGATTAAGCATATTCATCGCTGTAGGACTTGACGGATTGCTGGATGCCGAGGGCGAATGTTCCCTCCATGCAAGCGGTTTCTGAGGGTTCTTTGATCAAGCCAGGAATGCTTCTAGCCATCAAAGCAGCAGTTTGAAATCAGTTACGAAGATGCGTCACACGGATGTAAGTGTCTTGACGTAATGACGTCACACGTGGACGTCCCGATCTGCGACGGTCCCTGGTGTTACCAGATTGGTGATAACGTCTCCATAAAGCAGAAATTGTGTTCCCATATATGCCAAACCGTCTGCTAACCTCATTTTGGGATACACCAGCCCGAATCATGCCAACCGCTTGGTTGCGCTGAGCTTCGTTGAGTCTAGGCATTGCTTACCAACACATTCAGGAGGAATAAATTTGTTTTTCTGTTTCGCTTGGATAAAAGGGTTTTACACAAGAGTCAAAAAGATTGTAAAGACGTTCACAATTTAATTGCTAGCCACGAATATGCATAATCCTGCACTTGCACAAGAACAACGAAATGCACGTGCAAGGACCTTATTTACCAATCAGTATTGTTAAGGCGTATACACATCATGTTTGTGTAAAGTTGCAAGCATAAATGAATTTTAGAATTATAGAAAATTTATTTTTTATACATGCAGAGTTTCTTTTTTCCGCTCTTATATATATAATGTATAGTAGTCGCAGATAAGAATGACTAGGCGTAGCTATCATTTGTACCTGCCTTAGGAATATTCCATTAACAAAAAGGTAAATGTGTGAATTCAACTGTAACACAAGCATAGCTGTGGCGCACATGACCATTCGTTCGCTGGTAGAAAGTGTGCGAAAGGCACTCTACCGAATCTTCTGGTGGACTCAGCAAATTTGACATATATTGACAACACCTGAATAGCTCCGCCTAGTCATAACTGCGACTACTATAACAAGCACACAGGATCTATTAAATATATTGGTTGGACCAAATATAAGGAATATTTTTAAAATGCTTTGAGCAATGTATTTTTTATGCAGCATCTGATTTAGGTCTACACTGTTCACCTAATTGTAACTGGACCTGTCTAAACTAAAAGATTGATGCATCCAGAAATGTACAATTCGAAGGATAAATCACTAGAGACAAGGGAAAGCAACAAGGATAATTTAGGGATGAATACCCAGAATCCTCGGCAGAAACAACCATTATTGCGTCCTAGAGGCTATTCTAACAAGGACCCAAATAACAGGTTTCTATGAAGAAAAAAAAAAAAGAATAATAATCCTCCTTACTCCCTCTTACATTATTGTATGCATTTCTTCTCAGGGATACAGATTACGGCATTACGAAAACACGCCTATGCAAATACACTGTCAATTTTACCGCCGTAAAAATGAAAAATTTAAGACGAAAATTTGTGATATTTCTCTCATTTCTGCTCAAAATATAGATTGTTGGTACACATTAGAACCGCCTCATTGAGGCGGTTCTAACTAGTGTTCACAGTCTATATTTTAGAGCAGAAATAAGAAAAATAAGGTATCCCCTGTGAAGGGGAGGATGTGAATGTTAAGAGTCTCACAAACTGATAGACGGATAAAAAATTGGATTCGTCAGAAGGGGTCAGAATTATTTTCCTGATGTCCTTACTCCTTCTCACATTATTATATGCATAGGCATTTCTTCTGAGGGACACAGATTATGGGTAAATTAGGCACATGTACCTTCATTAGAAGGTGACACTGATTGGTGTTTATGTATGTTTGGAGCAGATGCAAGAACAAAAGATACATAAAACACTCATGAGAAATAAGTCGGATGCACATCTGACTGGTGATCAGGAAGATGTACGTTCGATACCTGCCGGGGTCGGTAACATCCTTTCATGGAGATTGATCATGAAATCTTTTCTACGGTCACACTTCCTGCCGCTGATTCCAGAAGGGCATTTGTCAGTTTCTTGAGAAAGAATGTGCACTGTACTGGTTAACCGCTTACGTATAAGCCTGCCCAGGAAAAGAGTGGATAGGTAAACTGACAGGCTCAAAAATGACCTAAAATAGTGTTGACTGGGCCATTAAACTCCAATACAAACAAACAAAAACTAATGAGAAATATGACATTCTGAAAGAAAGTATAAGAATTTTGTATGAGAAGGGATCTGATGATTGTTTTTATCATGCACAATAATCTTATGTCACAATATAGGAGTCCAATTTTCTGTCTGCCTTACAGCTTGTCTGACTGTCAACATTCGAGACCACCCTAGCGTTCACCCTAATGGTCAAGGTCATTTCTCAAGAACTATCAGGGCTTCATTATTAATGAATGCCCCCGCCCATAGGGGCTTGAAGAAATATATGGCTGCATGATGCTTCCATGCAGAGTTGAATCCGGCCCGCACACTAGTACTGGTAAACCCCTTAGAGGATCTTATGCTTATAACCCTATTGGTTTCATTGGGGGACAGGGCTTGAGATTTCATTTCATCTCAGTGTGGGGTAAAAGACCTACGAAATTGGAAGCAACGTCTCCAAAACAGAGGTGTAAAATTTCCCTCAAACTTACTTGCCCTTATCATCTAAACTTTTCATTTAGATGCTAAAAATGAAGAAAAGGCAAGGTCAGTTTTGAAAACCTTACTCGCCCTGCCTTAAAACTTACTCGCAATGCGAGCGGACGAGTGGAATTTTACACCCCTGCAAAATGACCTTTACAGTGTTGACGGGGATGTTAAACCTCAAATCAAGCAAACAAACAAATCATTATTAATGATACTTGGTACAAACTTGCATCTAGGGATGGCAACTTTAATGCAAGCATCCATATTTGACCTTGACCTACATTTCATGGTTCACTGACTTAATGAACTGTTGTATCAACCCTTGGGTTCACCTTAATGCAACATCCACAGTTGACCTTGACCTACATTTCATGGTTCACTGACTTAATGAAATGTTGCATCAACCCTTGCATTCACCCTGTAATGACTGGGTAAGTATGCAACAAGTTAAATCAGTTCATTGTGTTTAATACAGCATAACGTTCCGACATAGATAACATAACCAAGCGACCAGCGCCGTGACGTAACGTAACAATATAAAAAACGTTCCCGGTTAATGTTGAATAGAATTGAAGTTAACGACATTACATCTCTCCCATCTTTTAAAATAGTTCTGTCTGATCATCATATGTTCGGGATTAAACTGTCTGTAAGATGATCAGCTAGCTAATGAAATTTAACTTAGAAATACATTAAGCGAATTAGTAATAGTAGAAGTCTCCATAACGATCTGGTGGTTTTGTAATTCGTTCTGATCGTCTAGGAACAGCTCTTAATACTGGTTCCGTTTCCAAGTCCCCATTTACTTCTGCGCCATGTCGATCATTTTCTTGATCACGAATGGTGGGCTTCCAAGGTTTGGCTTTACGCAGCACATCTTCTCTCCATTCCTTGGGTCTTCGAACACCTTGACTGTCTTTCCTTCCTTCGACTGAGTTTCTTTGTCTGCCTACATATTTGAAATGAGTCGCGTCACGACATACATCCCGTCCGTCAGTCATTCTCCTTGCCCATATGGTTGAGCCCTTAATGTTATAAATGATGTAGTATTTTGGCTCATAAGGCGGTGTCCACTTGTTCACTTTGTTTTGTTTAAGCAATACGTAATCTCCTAGAAAGTCTGTGGGATCTGGTATTCTTATTTTCTGCGTTTTCCTTTATTTTCGCTTTGTATTCGTTGTCCCTTTCATTTATCTCGCTTTGGTTTGCTTTATCGTTTGCCTCTTCTCTCTGTTTGTAGTCTAACTTTGTTCGCACCTTGCGATTCATCATGGCGTCATACGGTGGTATTCCCGTCGCTGGATGAGGAGTTAACCGATAGCCCGTTAACAACTCCTGAATTGCTAATTGTACTGGCTTGTTTTCTAATCTAGCTCTTTGCTCAGTTTTATTTAGCAGCTTCATAAAGTTCTCAGCTTCCCCATTAGCTTGCGGGTGTAATGGCGTGATCCGGTGATGCTTGAATCCCTCTTCTGTCGCGAAGTCAGCGAATTCTTTAGAGTTGAAAGGGGGCCCATTATCCGATTCTAACCGTTCTGGTGTCCCATACGTAGCAAACACTTTTTTCAGCTTTTCTTTCGTGGGTTTAGCGGCAGTGGAATATATCACCTCAACTTCCGGATACCTAGTTCTTTTGTCTATGACAACCAAGTTGTAGTGCCCATCTGGATAAGGCCCTCCAAACTCTATAGAAACCGTTTGCCATGGTTTTTCTGGTATATGCGTCATTTTTAATGGTTCTTTGTTGTGGTGTATTGTTGTAACCTGGCATTCAAAGCACTGTCCAACCACATGCTCGACCTGCTTATTCATTTCTGGGAACCAATATTTTTGTCGAAACATTTGTTTTGTTTTGGTGATTCCTAAGTGTCCCAAACTATGAGCTGCCTTTATGACGGTACGGCGAAGTCTCCCTGGGATGATTATCTGGTTCAGTCTGAAGATAAGGCCGTCAGCAACATATAACTCGTTTGATATTGAAGAACTGGCTAATGTCTCTGTCCTTTCGGTGTTTTTCCCAGTCTTCTCTCTGGATTCTTTTATACAGTTTTCGTAGTTGCTTGTCCTTCTGTGTTTCCTCTCTTATCTTGTCTAGTACTACTGCATGTTCAGAGTTTATGATACTCTTGATGACTTTCTCCGTATCATCTGTACCTGATATAGGTAATGGGTGCCTTGATAGGTAGTCCAGTGGATCCCTTTCGTCATTTCCAGGTTCGTAGCACAGTTCAAAATCCACGTCTTGCACGTCCATTACCCACCGCTCTATTCTTGGTGGGAGTTTGGCCGTGACTTTGTTAAACATTGATAGTAGGGGTTTGTGACCTGTAATGATTTTAAAATTGGGTGCACCGAGAAGATATATTCTTAACCTATTTTTAGCACATCGAATTGCTAGCGCATCCTTTTCTGTCTGGCTATACCTCTTAATTGTATTTGTCATGGTGCGACTTATAAAATATACAGGCTGCAATCCCTTCCCAATGTCTTGAAACAACCCTGCGGATAACCCATCATAGTAGCTTGCCTCTGCTCTGACTACTATTGGTTTGTTTGGGTTGAAATAAATCATAGTATTGTTACCTGAAATACTGTCCTTTAGTTTTTCAAAAGCTATTTGTTCTGTATTTCCCCACTGGAATCTAACATTTCCTTGTGTGAGCCTTCTCAGTGGTGCAGTAAGGGAGGCGTATCGTGGAATGAATTTCGACAAATATCCAGTCATGCCAAGGAAGCTTTTCACTGCCTCTTTTGTCTCAGGACACCTACAGTCCTTGATTGCTTTTACCTTGTCTAACGCAGGTTTAAGCCCTTCTTTCGTAAAGCGGCACCCGTAAAACTCTAGTTCCTCTACACCGAACTGGCATTTGTCCCAGTTAAATGTTACTCCATAATCTTCTGCTCTCTGAAGTACTGCCTTGAGCGTCTTGTTGTGTTCTTCAATATTTCGGCCTCCAATGAGGATATCATCCCGCTGGTTCAAGCACATTGCAATGTCTCCGAAAATCTTACACATCATGTCATCAAATAAGTCTTGTGAGGCTTTAGCACCGAATATCAATCGTTTTGGTCAATAGTTTCCCCATGGCGTACTAAAGGTCACGACAGCTCTGGAATCTGGATGTAACATCAGTTGGTGGTAGCCACTTCTGAGGTCCAGCTTCGAGAACACCGAGCATTCATGAAATTTGTAGATAAAATCTTCTACTATCGGCCCCTGTGTAATTCTGTTTCTCTCCATGAACTTATTTGGTACTCTCAAATCTATGCATGCGCGAATCATATTTGGCTGCAGTTCTTCATTTGGGACATTTACATATTTGGGTTTTGGCTGCACGACAACAGGGGAGCACCATGTGACTGGCTCATCTGGTGGTACCCTTTCGAATATGTCATCTTGCACACACTGGTCTAACTACAATTTCAGAGGTTTTTGAAGATAGTAGGGCACTGGACGGGGTCTCTGGGCTACAGGCGCTGCAGTTTCTTTCATGTTGAATTGAACATACAGTTCTTTATTATTTTTAGTGTCCCTTATTCTGCCAATACCCTCGAAAATGCTGCTATGTTTACTGGTTATTTCTTGGATTGCTTGATGCCAAGCAGTGTTTCCCAAGGAATGAACATTTGCTATGTTTCCTGGGATCCGCATGTCATTACGGTTTGCAAAAGATCCATTCTCACTAATCTGCAACATGCCAAGTTCAGTTAGGGTGTTTTTACTGATCAGAGGTGGCGAATTGATCCTACCTTTTATGACAAGAAATTTTGTTTGCTTACCACACGTCTGGTTTCTCAAGATGGCCTCAAATTCTCCTTTGATTGGCAGTTCCGTCTGCAGTGCGAGCAGTTTTGTTCTACTCTTTTGAAGGTCCATTTCATATCCTGACCTGTGTTGCAAGGCTCTGTACTGATATTCGTCCATGACATTGACGTCCGCGCCTGTATCCAGTTCCGCATGTATGTAAACATCATTCAGCATCAATGGTATAATTTTTTCTAACCCATATCTTTTCTTCACCATTTTGATGCGCATGTGTGCTATTGATTTGGCCAAGAACTCTTCATCAGAGCTGTCCTCACTGTCAAGATCCGTCTCTGCTGTTCGTTTTACTTTGTGTTTCTTTTGAATCTGATAGCTGCCGCTTGACTGATTATTACTAGGCCCATCTTTGTTTCTGTTAGATCGACAGACAGCGGCAAAATGATTGAATCTTGAGCAATTATTACACCTTTTCCCATATGCCGGGCAAATCTTCCCTTCAGAATGCGTTTCGAAACCACAATTGGGAAACTCTCCCCTCTAAATCTCCCAGTGTTATCGCGTAAATATTTTTTCGGCCTGTTAGACCTTTGTCTTGGATCCTCAACTTTGGATATTGCTTGTTCATATGGAGCTATTGCCATGTCTTTCATTTGAAGAGAAATATCTTCAATTTGTCCAGCTTCTGTGAGAAATTCTTGTAATGTCCATGCTTTTGATATGCATTTCTGGATTAAACCTTTGTTCTCAATGGTCTGAATCAAATGCTCAAGTATCCGCTCGTTGTTGTTGGCGCCAAATTCACAGCCATGCGCTTTTTCCCTTAAGCGAGTTGCATACGCCACTGTTGCTTCTCCAATTTGCGGTCTCATTTTGAGAAACATGTATCGGGAGTAATATTTATTTTTTTTAGGAATAAAGTAGTCATTGAGCTTCTTCCTTATTTTTTCATACACATTGAGACCTACCTCTGTCGAATCAGGTAAACTTTTCTCAAGTCTTGATATTTCCTGACCTTCGTAGATGATCAAGGCATCTTTTTTTTTTCTTGTGGGTTTATGATTTTGAAATAGCGAAACTCTCTCTCTATTTCTTCCAACCAGTCCTCCCATACTTTCCCTGTAGAAAGTTGGTCCTCTGACGGTCTAAACGGCAGTGCCCTTAGATTCCTAGACTCCGTAAAAACCGTAACGGTTTCATTTTCCGCCATTTCTATCCCGTATCTGGTCATTTATTTGTACTGTCAATTTTCACAGATCCTCTTTTCCCGATTTTCTCAAATCTTTGGAAATTATTCCATCGGATACTTATCTGTCCTGTTGACCTCTTTTACCGCGGCCTTTTCCCGCCTTCCTGTTTTATTCTCGTCGCCAATGTAATGACTGGGTAAGTATGCAACAAGTTATATCAGTTCATTGTGTTTAATACAGCATAACCTTCCGACATAGATAATGTAACCAAGCGACCAGCGCCGCGACGTAACGTAACAATATAAAAAACGTTTCCGGTTAATGTTGAATAGAATTGAAGTTAACGACATTACACACCCTAATGTTCAAGTTGATTTTTCAAGAACTATATGAGCTTCATTAATGATACTTTATAAAAGCTTGCATCTAGGAATGGCATTTTTATGCAAGTGTCCATGTTTGACCTTGACCTAGATTTCATAGTTAGGTGACTTTGCAGAACCACGGGCAAGACATAGCCTTCGGCAGAATTCTTGTTTTCATCCCTTGGGCTTGGAACTTACTGTCATTATTGCACATGCTCTAAAAAGTGCACAGCATTTTAAGAATGGTGCAATATAGGAGTCTCATTTTCTGTCCTTTTATTAATTGACTATCCTGTATTGATCAGAGGCCAACCGTATTAACACCAGGTCAACCAATATTCACCAGAGGTCAAAAATCAATAATCTTATTTTTTAATTTTGTCTGTTAATAAAATTGTCCTTAACCAAGTTATTTCATATTGGCCCAGTTACAGGTCCGAGGTCTGCTTTATTGACCCTTCGTATTGGATGAGTTATAGGTCCTCAGTCTGCTGTATTGGCAGCGGCCTTGGCCTTGGGCCAATACAGAAGACCTCACACCTCGCCTGCTGAGTGCAATAACGGTGTAACTGACATTTTGGCCAAAATAGTTTTTTTGCATAAATGGGTGCCTTAGGACTTGACACATTTGGTAAATAAGTTCTACAGCTGGATTCTGCCTCAATCATGATATATTTCAGCATTTTGGATTTTTTTTTGTCAGTTACACCGTTTTTGCTCTGACTTTTAGAAAAAAAGTGCACTTACCCCATTTTTGCGCAAAGTTTTTTAATACCTCAAAAATATTGAATCCTGCTGCTTGATATTTCAGAATAAGCATGTAAGTACCATACAGAATGTATAAAATGTGACCTATTACCTACCAAGTGGCTTTAATTTACTGCTTTACCATGTAAAAGGCAAAGAAATAAGGTTTGTACACTTACATCGTTTTAGCGCTGGATGCACTTACACCGTTTTTGCAACAAAAAAGTTGAAAAAAAAACACTCGGCGCAGAAATGATGTATCAATCCTTAAATGCTAAATGTTTCTTTTCAAATGTCATTTATTCAACAATAAACATCACACACAAATGAAAGAAATCGCCATGAAGTTAAGAAACCAGCTTGTAGTATGGTTTTTTATGCCATTCTTTAATAAAACAGTTTTTTGTCTCTCCTGAAAAGTTACCATTTTGCACTTACATCGTTATTGCACTCAGCAGACGACCTGTGACTGGGCCAGTACGAAATTAATTGATTAATAACATCATATTATTTGTCAGTCCATCAACATTTGCGTCAACCGAAATATATTCAAGTCCATTTTTCTAGAACTACAATCACAGGCATGACATAGCCTTCGACGGAATTCTTGTTCAGAAAGTGTATTTGACACATTAAGACCACAAGAATTCTGTCTACCGTAAAAATCCTGAAAGTCTGAGGATTTGCTGTAACTCTCCAAAAATTTAAAAATTTATTTCATGATTTAGCACGGAGTGCAAAAGAGGCAGACAGAATGGCAAAAAGTGTAGACCCTGATCAGACTGCTCCTGTTTGCTTAGGGCTATCTGTCCCAATACATAGGATCATTACAGTAATATTGGAGTTAAAGAAGTATTAAATAGTCACACTAACACACTTACATATCAATTAAGGTACATGTACAGTAAAACCTGTCATAGTGGCCACCTCTATTAAATAAGCAACCTGTCTTAAGCAAGCATGCCTTCAGTTCCCGAAAAAGAAAAATGCATTAAAATTTACCTGTATTAAGCAAGCACCTGTATTAAGCAAGCACATTTTCATCATCCCTTAGGTGCTTGCTTAATACAGGTTGGACTGTATTATGCTTTTGTGTTGAAGAGGGACAAGTTGCTCAAATGTGTTTATAAGGGAACTTAGTGTATTTAATATGTATTCTTCTTTATATGCCAGCCAAACATATCAAAAGTCTGCATAAGGAGTAGGGCTGGCTAATAGGAGCTGAAAAGATAATGGATTATCAGTCCTGCCATTGCGATCGATAATTGATTAGTAATTGCTAAGATTTTTGTCATTATTTTACCTGTCTGGCTTTCTGTCTGAGCATGACTCTTACCATATGTTGCACTTTACCATATGTATTTTTGAACAGACAAGCCTGAACAAACAGTGTAGACCCAGATGAGACGCCGCATAATGCGGCGTCTCATCAGGGTCTGCACTGTTTGCCACTCATCCAGCTATTTTAGGCATAACTTTGGGTAGTAAATTGTACCTTTCAAGTAATCGATTAAAAGCAAATCAGAAATGATAATCATTTTTGTGGAAGTTATCGATCGATTAATCAATTATACGATTAATCGTGGCAGCCTTAATAAGGAGCATGCTTCTATATATAACTGACTATGCTTAAACCATTTTGTACCGGAAACCCCAAAACGGGTAGTTGGCAAACAGTGCAGGCCCAGATCAGAGATCAGACACTGCAGAATGCGGCACCTGATCAGGCCTACATTTGATCAGGGCCGACTCTGTTTGCAAAACGGTCAGCCAATTTCCATATAGAGGTTGAAGAAAACACAACCTGACACCCATAAATTTTGAAAATGGACTCCTATGTATAAGGAGGGAGATTCCATTTGGTACAAAAAGGGTTAAAGGAAGGACTTTCTAGGTCTTGTTAAAAGCAATGGTTGTTCCGTGGTAGTATGAATGTACAGGTAATGAAATATCTAAGCCAACTGTGCTTTTTTTTTTTACAGTGAATATTATACAGTTAAAACTTTCTTTCTTTGTTTGTTACAGGGGCATTGACATCATTCCTATACTGGAGAAAATTGGATTCAGTGATAAAATTATCAGTCCATTCAGAAACTCAAGTCTTGGTGACATAGCTTTGGCATACCTTATGTATAAACTAGCAACACCAGCCAGGTATACTGTTACCCTGGCAGGGACCAATTATGCTATAAAGTATCTGCGGAAGGCAGGTAGAGTTCCAGCTAAACAGAAAGGTTTGGTGGCAGAAGCTGTGAAATACGGTCACACACAAACCAGGACCCATGTCACACATAGATTCAACAATGTTAAAAGACGTTTGGAACTAAGACGACTAAAAATGAGACGTGATGCCCGTCACTTTTCAACGAGACTTAAATCAAGACTGCAGAATGTCAGTAGAAACAAGACATTAGGTAGCCACCAGAGGGATAAAGTCAGTGTAAGAAAGAGCACGGGACAAAATAACTAGATTTTGACAGGCAGGGATAGCATGTCTGTTAAAGTTTTAAATTATTTTAATATAGCATAGCATCAGATAAGGTACCGTAAGTATTTTGTGATAATTGAAGGATAGTTTTTGTCAGTTCTCCATAAAAACCTATGTTAGTCAGCCTCGATAGCGCAGTGGTTAACGCGTTCGACTTATGATCGAGAGGTTGTGCGTTCGAACCGGCCACCGGTATCGAGGTGTGTCCTTGGGCAAAACACGTAATGACATTGCTCCACTCCACCCAGGTGGAAATGGGTAGCAGTGGTGTAAAAGCCACTGCCTCTCTCTCGCGCGCGTGAAAATAACCGGAATGAGTGTTCGAGAGCGATTCAATAAGCTTGAAGCTTTCATCGCAATCGAACTAAAATAAATTAGTATAAACTAAAACCTATGTTGTGGGTATTCATTAGAACAGCCTCACTGAGGCTGTTCTAATGAATACCCACAACATAGGTTTATATGGAGAAATAAGGAAAACTATCCTTCAGTTATCACAAAATAAATACATTGCCTGTTGCTATGGCTTCAAGGGAATATAGCTGTAGCTAAGGAGGAACTGCTTTGGTAGGTCAGTTGAATATGTGTCTGTTTGTTTGTATTGGAGTTTAACGGCCCAGTCAACACTATTTAGGTCATTTTTGAGCCGGTCAGTTTACCTATCCACACTTTCCTGGGCAGGCTTATACGTAAGCGGTTAACCAGTACAGTGCACATTCTTTCGCCAGAAACTGACAACTGCCCTTCTCGAATCAGCGGAAGGGATAGAATGACCGTAGAAAAGATTTCATGATCAAACTCCACGAAAGAATGTTGCCGACCCCGGCGGGAGTCGAACCCGCGTCCTCCTGATCACCAGTCAGACGCGCATCCGACTGAGCCAACGAGGCCGTCGTCGGGATATGTGTCTGACTGGTGAGAAGAATGTTAGGTGTGGATACCTGCTGTCCGGTTATCGGCTGGAGTTGCGGGCCTCAGTAGCTCAGTTGAATGCACGTCTGACTGGTGATCAGGAGGTCGCAGATTTGATACCTGCCGGGTCAGCAACATTCTTTCGTGGAGATTGATCACGAAATCTTTTCTATGGTCATTCTCTCCCTTCTGCTGATTGAAGAAGGCAGTTGTCAGTTTCTGATTGGATAATGTACACTGTACTGGTGAACCGCTTACATATAAGTCTTCCCAGGAAAAATGTGGTTCGGTACACTGGTCGGCTTGATATGACCTAAATAGTGTTGACTGGTGTTAGACTACCAACTAAGTAAAGATATAAATCACAGATAAGGAAGGGTAGGCGGACAGTCAAGGGATAATTTTATTTCTTGTTAAAATTGCCTTGTCAAAGCCATCGGTATTGCTTGTTTGGAGTATAACAGACCAGTCAACACTTTCAGCCATATTTAGCCACACAGTTTACCTAATGGCACTTATTCTTGGTAGGCTTATATATTAGAAGTTAACCAGGACAGACTGCCCCTGCCCACCGGGGCTTGAAGAAATAGATGGGCTGCATGACGCTTCCATGCAGAGCTGAAACCGACCGCACACAAGTACTGGTAAAACACATAGAGGATCTAAGCCTGCCCAGGCAAAGCGGTGCTAGTCGACCGTCCATGCTTAAAAACCCTATTGTCATTTCATCTCAGTGTCGGGTAAAAGTCCCAAAAATTGGAAGCAATGTCTCAAAAATGACTATACAGTGTTGATGGGGACGTTAAACCTCAAATCAAACAAATAAATAACCAGGACAGTGATGTTCTTTCAAGAAAAACTGACCATTGTCCTGCTTGGATAGGCCAAGGAAGAGACTGACCTTAGAAAAGATTTCATGATCAGTCTCCACAAAAGAACATTGCCAACCTGGCAGGTATCGACTTGAGAAGCCTCCGTGGTCGAGTGGTTACGCTACTCGCCTTGTAAACCAGGGGTCGCAGGTTCGATCCCGGGCTTCTCCAGACTTTCGGATGAGTCTTTAAACCGAGGTCCCGTCTCTGTATGACCTTAGCTGTTGGTGGGACGTAAAACTGAAACACTCACTCACTCAGGTATCAACTTGTGACCAGACAGATGGGCATCTGTTGAGCTACTGAGGCCAGCATTACCATCAACATATGGTTTACTGGAAAAATACCATATTTACCGTATGTATTGGGGCAGACGGACCTGATCAAATAATGTAGACCCTTATGAGACACCACAGAATCTCATCAGGGTCTATACTGTTTGCCACTCATTTAGCTCTTTTTAGAACCAGCATTGGATAGTATACAACTATTTCATACCTTTTTGGGCGACAGTCAAAACTATCAGCCCCTCGGTGCTGTGGAGCACCTGATGAACTATCGCCCTCGGCCGAATCGCCCAAAAAGGTATGAATTAGTTGTTTTATTACCCAACTCGTATAAAGAGTTATTTTGATCACAATAAGCACGTGACCATGAGATAGTTAAAACTAGCTGCACCGGGCAATAGTTCAGTGCTCCGTGTGATAGTTCTCTGAAAACCGGTTCAATCCGATTTCATGCGAAAAGGTGTTAGATATTCGAAAATGCTTAATAACTTCTTATATAGTAGGTTGGGTAATAATACATTATATTTGTTCAAACTTTAGAACAAGTATGGTAAGGAGTTGAGATGTCTGAACACTTAAGGGGAATGGGAACACTGGCAGATTTTTCTGCCAAAGAGAGACAACTTTTGGGACTTCCAGTTTGCTTTTCTATAAGCCCTGTCCAACTGAAAAAGGTGTCAACTCTTAAAGGAAAGAATTTGCTCCTCAGGAGCAAATTCTTTCCTTTAAGAGTTGACCCCTGTTGACATGGGAGACAAAAATACTTTTGCAGGAGTTACCTCCCCTGAAGGTGAATCCATTGTTTTTTGTTTTGTTTGAATTGAGGTTTAGCGTCCCCACCAACACTATTTAGGTCATTTTGGAGACATTGCTTCCAATTTTGTGGGACTTTTACCCGACATTTGAGATGAAATGACATCTCAAGCCCTGTCGCCTAGTGAAGCCGAAAAGGCTTATATGCACTGGATGGTCTGACTCGCACCACTTTGCCTGGGCAGGCTTAGTCCTTCTATGTTACACTTCTGCATTTTCTGTTTGAATACAGCCCCATTGTGTGGTCAATAATTCAGAGTTTACTTGTGATCGTAGCAATAAAAAGAGAATTTAGTTCAGAGAATTGCATTTATCTGCTGTCTATAAAAGCTTTTCATATATACATGTACATTGCCACCAGATAGTGGCATTATTTTATACGTCTCTTCAACCGTCTGTCCATCTGCACTTTTTTTCTGATCAATAACTTCATGACGCAAACACGGCTATACAAATACATTGCCACCTTTATCGCTGAAAAAATGAAAATTTTATGATGAAAAATTGTGATATTTTTCGGTCTTTGTCCGTCGTCCGTGCGTCCGTCGTCAACTTTTGCTTTAAACAACTTCTTCTACAAAACTGCTGGACAGATTTTGATCTAATTTAATCAGTGGATGGATTTCGAAATTACTTCACAGGAATGTTCCTTGGGTGACCCTCTACCAATATTGCTCAAACTGTTCCCCTCGGGTGAACAAAATGGCCGCCAGAGCTAAAAATAGAAAAACCTTTAAAGGACTTCTTCTCCTTAACCAGTGGATGGATTTTGAAATTATTGCACAGGAATGTTTTTTGGGTGCCCCTATACTAAAATTGCTCAAACCGTTCCGCTCGGGTGAACAAAATGGCCGCCAGAGCTAAAAATAGAAAAACCTTTAAACGACTTATTCTCCTTAACCAGTGGATGGATTTTGAAATTATTGCACAGGAATGTTCCTTGGGAGCCCCTCTACTAAAATTGCTCAAACCGTTCTGCTCGGGTGAACAAAATGGCCACCAGAGCTAAAAATAGAAAAACCTTTAAAGGACTTCTTCTCCTTAATCAGTGGATGGATTTCCGCTCGGGTGAACAAAATGGCCGCCAGAGCTAAAAATAGAAAAACCTTTAAAGGACTTCTTCTCCTTAACCAGTGGATGGATTTCGAAATTATTTCACAGGAATGTTCCTTAGGTGACCCTCTGCCAAAATTGCTCTTACCATTCCGCTCCAGTGAACAAGATGGCCGCCAGAGCTAAAAATAGAAAAACCTTTAAACGACTTCTACTCCTTAACTAGTGGATGGATTTTGAAATTACTTCACAGGAATGTTCCTTGAGTGATTCTCTACCAAAATTGCTCAAAGTGTTCCGCTCGGGTGAACAAGATGGCCGCCAGAGCTAAAAATAGAATAACGTTTAAACGACTTTTTCTCCTTAACAAGTGGATGGATTTTGAAATTATTTCAAAGGAATGTTCCTTGTGTGACCCTCTACCAGAATTGCTCAAACCGTTCTGCTCGGGTGAAAAAATGGCCGCCAGAGCTAAAAATAGAAAAACCGTTAAACGACTTCTTCTCCTTAACCAGTGGATGGATTTTGAAATTATTTCACACGAATGTTCCTTTGGTGAATCTCATCAAAAAATGCTCATACCGTTCCGCTTGGGTGAACAAAATGGCCGCCAGAGCTAAAAATAGAAAACTTTTAAACGATTTCTTCTCCTTAACCAGTGGATGGATTTTGAAATTATTTCACAGGAATGTTCGTTTGGTGTCCCTCTACCAAAATTGCTCATACTGTTCAGCTCGGGCGAACAAAATGGCCACCAGAGCTTCTGCTGCTTAACCAGTGGATGGATTATAAGCCCTTGGGCAAAAAACGGCCCCGCCCCGGGGCCCACTGGTTTTACATAGGCTTATATAGGGAAAACCTTCTTGTCTGAAACCAGAAGGCCCAGGTCTTTGATATTTGGTATTTAGCTTTGTCTAGTTGATCGCTACCAAGATTGTTCAAATTATAGCCCTGGTGCCAAAAACAGCCCCACCCCGGGGCCCACTGGTTTTACATAGGCTTATATATGGAAAACCTTTAAAAATCTTCTTGTCTGAAACCAGAAGACCCAGGTCTTTGATATTTGGTATGAAGCTTCTTCTAGTGGACCTCTACCAAGATTGTTCAAATTATAGCCCTGGGGCCAAAACTGGCCCCGCCCTGGGGCCCACTGGTTTTACATAGGCTTATATTGGGAAAACCTTTAAAAATCTTCTTGTCTGAAACCAGAAGGCCCAGGTCTTTGATATTTGGTAAGTAGCTTCGTCAAGTGGACCGTTACCAAGATTGTTCAAATTATAGCCCTTGGGCCAAAAAATGCCCCGGGCCAGGGCCCACTGGTTTTACACAGGCTTTTATAGGGAAACCTTTAAAAATCTTCTCGTCTGAAACCAGAAGGCCCAGGTCTTTGATATTTGGTATGAAGCGTCATCTAGTGGACCTCTACCAAGATTGTTGAAATTATAGCCCTGGGGCCAAAAATGTCACCGCCCAGAGACCCTTTGGTTTTACATAGACTTATAAAGGGAAATTTTTAAAAATCTTCTTCACTGAAACTGCAAGGCCCAGGTCTTTGATATTTGGTATGGACCTTCATCTAGTGGACCTCTACCAAGTTTGTTAAAATCATAGCCCTGGGGCCACAAATGCCCCCCACCTCGGGGCCCTTTGGTTTCACAGAGACTTATATAGCCTGGTGCATAGACTTATGTAGGGAATATCTTTATAAAAATCTTCTTGTCTGAAACAGCAAGGCCCAGGTCTTTGATATTTGGTGTGTAGCGTCATCTAGTGGACCTTTGCCAAGATTGTTCAAATTATAGCCTTTGTTTTTGTTTGGTATGAAGCTTCACCTTTAAGACCTCCCTCAACATTATGCACATTAAAGCCCTTCGGCCAATAATGGCCCTCCCTGGGGCCCACTTGTTACACTATGGATCAGGTGAGCGATCCAGGGCCATCATGGCCCTCTTGTTCTTATTTCTGCTCAAAATATAAATTGTGGGCACTGGTTAGAACCGCCTCATTGAGGCGGTTCTAACGAGTACCCACAATCTATATTTTAGAGCAGAAATAAGAAAAATAAGGTATACCCCCGGAAACCCCAGTTTAACTATATAAAAGTGGGGTTCAAGGGGGTCAAAATTATATAGGCGTGTTTTCGTGATGTTAACCCTTATCCTGCTTAACACAACAACCCCTGCATTTGCAAACAGTGAAGATGAAGATCAGATGGCTTCGGAAACAGGATCTGGGGGTGGTTGAGTGAGGCTAAGGTGACGTATCTCTTGCATCACTGGGGTGTCCAACTGATTTTGGATTTAAGTTAGGCAAGGTAGAGAGGAAGCATTGTTACTACATGTACTTCTGTCTCCCCTGTCCCTCACTTTCATATCTTCTACTACATTGTATCTCTTCTGTCCCTTTTCTCCCTTTCTCTGCAAGAGGACACAAAATGATCCACAAGGGTTGATGTGTCGTTAAACCAAAAGCAACAATGGCCATGGCCTAACAATCTCAGCAGGCACATGACGTAATTGTGACGTCACATCGACGTTGGTCCAATGCCATGATGTTTATGCAACATCACATCTATGTCGGAGCAACGTCGTGCTGTTGCACAGACGTTGATTTGACCTTGCCGCAGGGGCGTGTGCCTAATGGGATTATTCAATTAGAAGCTACTATCTTTGAAGGAAACCCAGGCGAAAGGAACATGACGTCTTTCAATTCAGTTTATTTGTCTTACGCTTTATATTGTCTTACATTTTCAATAGTTTCCCATCTTTTAAGTGAATGCTGTTGACTTCACTTAGAAAACAATGACCTAACATGCGGGTTCTTAACATGCTCTTTGACGCCACATTATATTACTCCCTGTCACGGTGCAAAACAGTTCTGAGATTCTTGCTCACGGAATTTATTGAAGTATAAAACTTTTATTTCAACCAATCAAATCACTCGAAATGTACATAATGGTGGAGAAATGGAATTATTACTTAATCAAAAGGGAGTGCTAATAGAATTATACACATGCTAGTCTTTGTGCCATAAATGAAATATTTGAGTCTTGTTTTTGTTCTTGACTTCTTTGTAGGTGTGTCAAAGAATCTTTACCTTACCTGTTAGGAAGTAAAGTGAGGTTTGGAGTTTAAAGGCCCAGTCAACACTATTTAGGTCATATTGAGCAGGTTAGTTGAAAAGCCACACTTTTCTGGGCAGGCTTGTACTTCAGCTGTTAACCAGTGCAGTGGACATTTGCCAGAAACTGACAGCTGCCCTGTATTTAATCTGTGAAAAGTATAGGGCAGTAGTATTGTCTGTAACTATGTACATTCACGTTCCGGGGCCAGTTGTTCAAAACTAACGACGTCGTTAGTTAACAAATTGTTAAAACTTTGATCATTTAATATTGCAAATACATGTAATCTAATATTTTTGCTGAAAAAATGTGAGCAGCTTTTGTATATACAAAAATTGTTCACATTTTTTTCAGCAAAAATAACAAAATTTTAGGTAATAAACTTGCTAGAATAGTTGACAGTTTGACCACTAACGAGGTTGTTAAGTTAACGATGCTTTGAACAACTGGACCCTGGCATACACCAAGACCTCTTTACAACACTAGTTTCGGGAACTACAGAAACGTCTGTGTTAGCTTACCAGCCATGTTATAGCCAATACAAAATTTAATAACATGTACACCGCAACCTCATTATAACACTGTTTATTATTACACGGTTTTGGAGATAACACGGTTTCAAGCTGGATCCAAAAAATGTTAAGATTATATAGAAAAATGACCATAAATGGTCATTTTTCTATTTATCATATGACATCGTGTCTGAGAGTGTAATAACGCCATGTAATATTTTCGATAATCCACTAGTGGATTAAATATGCAAATAAGCTAGATACGCCAGATAAGGTTTCATGCATGACGTCCTTAACGAAGTTGCGTTTACTAACTGCGGAATATTGACATTTTTTTGTAAACAATCGTGAATAAAATGCGTTTTAAATGTCATATGATAAATAGAATCTTGCATTCGTGCTCATGTATTATTATACCCCCACAAATGAAATTTGTGGGGGGGGGGTATATAGGAGTGAGCTTGTCGGTCTGTCGGTCGGTCGGTCTGTCTGTCGGTCGGTCGGTCTGTTGACTTGGTTTCCAGACGATAACTCAAAAAGCGCTTCACCGATTTTTATAATTTTTGGTACACTGATGTAACGTCTTAAAATACAGGTCAAGTTCGATTTCCACCACAATTCATCAATTTTCGACATAGTTATGGCCCCTTTCAAGTGCAAAAATTGCAAAATGCCGCTGTTGTACTATCAAGGCAGTTTTTATGGGGGTATTCATCACCTTTAGTGATAGCTCTAGTTGAATTTATTAAACAAGTTGAGGAAAAGGGATAAAATGCGAGGCTTTTTGCCTCGCATGTTATCCCTTTTCCTCAACTTGTTTAATAAATTCAATAATACATGGACACTCATGTAAGATTCTGTATATAGTCTATACATTTTTGTTTGGATATACAGTCAAACCTGTCTTAGTGGCCACCTTTATTAAGCAAGCAACCTGTCATAAGCAAGCAGGCATTCAGTTCCCGAAAAAGGAAAATGCGTTAAAATGCACCTGTGTCAAGCAAGCACCTGCCTTAAGCAAGCACTTTTTGAATATCCCCGAGGTGCTTGCTTAATACAGGTTGGACTGTTACACGGTTGTTTGACTAACACAGTTTCTGCTTCAGACCCCATCAGTAGTGTTATAAAGAGGTCGTGGTGTATTACCGGTATATAGAGGATTTTACATGAATGTTCATGTATTATTGAATTAAACGAGTAGAGGAAAAGGGATAAAATGCGAGGCTAAGCGGAGCATTTTATGCCTTTTCCTCACAAATTCAGTAATACATAAGCACGAATGCAAGATTCTTTTTATCATATGACATTTAAAACGTATTTTATTAACGATTTTTGTACAAAAATGTCGATATTCTGCCAGTAGTAAATGTGACGTTATTAAGGACATTGTACATGTAAAGTTACGAAGTAGAAGTAAAACAAAGATCAGGAATCGATACAATTAACTTACTCCACCCACCAAAGACACCAAATGGAAAGAAATACAAACATTAAGCGACCAGACCATAATGGAAACCTAAACAAAGGAAGGCCATAAGGACAGTTACTTTCCCACAAAATGGCCATATGGCCATCCAAAATTAAAAGACACAAGTGATACACACAGTAAGTAACAAACAACAACATAAATAAATCGCCACAGAAGAACTGTCTAACTAATTTGTATATTTAATCCTTTAGTGGATTACCCAATTTATTACATGACGTTATTACATTTCCAGATGCGACAACATATGATTAATTCGAAAAACATTTTCCTTATAAGACTTAGTATACCTGGCCCCCCAGGTTGGCTGAGCATGAAATTTGTAATGCTTATAACTATTAAAATACAAACAAATCAGGCAATTTTCCTGCTCAGATCAGCATAGAATGTCATTTATCCTCCTCATAAATTTTAAAATGCCAACATTTGCTGGCATTTTAAAATTTATGGGCAGGATAAATTTCTTACTGAAGTGAGTTGAGCATGAAACAAGTTTTATAACCTCTATACATCTTTTTGAACCCTCTTCCAACATGATATATCCAAAATCATGTTATAATAAACCATGTTATAATGAGTTTATTGTGTATTGTCACCATGATAGTCACTCTGACTTACTATATTTTGAAAAAAAAGGCTTTTCAGTTCTTATGTCCAGAACTACACCACAGCCTCTTTATACATCACGTGAACAAGTCCGTGAAATGAAGACCCCCCTATACCCCACTTTATATAGAGAAAACTGGTGTTTACGGGGGTATACACTATTTTTTAGCTCACCGTCACGTAGTGACGAGGTGAGCTTATGGGATCACTTTTCGTCCGTCGTGCGTCAGTGCGTCCGTGCGTCCGTAAACAATTTCTTTAAACGACATCTCCTCCTAAACCACTGATCCGATTTTGACCAAACTTCACAGGAATGATACTTAGGTGGTCCCCTTTCAAAGTTGTTCAAATGGTTCCGGTCCGTTGCACATCTTGGTTTTTTGGGCCAAAAATAGACTTTTTTCACCAAAAACTTAAAAAATCTTCTTCTCTGAAACCACAAGGCCCAGGTCTTTGATATTTGGTATGAAGCTTCATCTAGTGGACCCCTACCAAGATTGTTCAAATTATAGTGCTGGGGCCAAAAATGCCCCCGCTCCGGGGCCCTTTGGTTTTACAGGGGCTTATATAGGGACAATCTTTAAAAATCTTCTTCTCTGAAACCGTAAGGCCCAGGTCTTTGAAATTTGGTCTGAAGCTTCATCTAGTGGACCCCTACCAAGATTGTTCAAATTATAGTGCTTGGGCCAAAAATGCCCCCGCTCCGGGGCCCTTTGGCTTTACATGGGCTTATATAGGGAAAATCTTTAAAAATCTTCTTCTCTGAAACCGTAAGGCCCAGGTCTTTGATATTTGGTCTGAAGCTACATCTAGTGGACCCCTACCAAGATTGTTCAAATTATAGTGCTGGGGCCAAAAATGCCCCCGCCCCGGGCCCCTTTGATTTTACATGGGCTAATATAGGGAAAATCTTTAAAAATCTTCTTCTCTGAAACCACAAGGCTCAACTCTTTGATATTTGGTATGAAGCTTCAACTAGTGGACCCCTACCAAGATTGTTCAAATTATAGTGCTGGGGCCAAAAATGCCCCCGCCCCGGGGCCCTTTGGTTTTACATGGGCTTATATAGGGAAAATCTTAAAAAATCTTCTTCTCTGAAACCGCATGGCCCAGGTCTTTGATATTTGTTATGAAGCTTCATCTAGTGGACCCCTACCAAGATTGTTCAAATTATAGTGCTGGGGCCAAAAATGCCCCCGCCCCGGGGCCCTTTGGTTTAACATGGGCTTGCATAGGGAAAATCTTTTAAAATTTTCTTCTCTGAAACCGCACGGCCCAGGTCTTTGATATTTGGTATGAAGCTTCATCTAGTGGACCCCCACCAAGATTGTTCAAATTATAGTGCTGGGGCCAAAAATGCCCCCGCTTCGGGGCCCTTTGGTTTTACATGGGCTTATATAGGGACAATCTTTAAAAATCTTCTTCTCTGAAACCGTAAGGGCTAGGTCTTTGAAATTTGGTCTGAAGCTTCATCTAGTGGACCGCCACCAAGATTGTTCAAATTATAGTGCTGGGGCCAAAAATGCCCCCGCTCCGGGGCCCTTTGGTTTTACATGGGCTTATATAGGGACAATCTTTAAAAATCTTCTTCTCTGAAACCGTTAGGGCTAGGTCTTTGAAATTTGGTCTGAAGCTTCATCTAGTGGACCCCTACCAAGATTGTTCAAATTATAGTGCTGGGGCCAAAAATGCCCCCGCTCCGGGGCCCTTTGGTTTTACATGGGCTTTTATAGGGAAAATCTTTAAAAATCTTCTTCTCTGAAACCGTAAGGCCCAGGTCTTTGATATTAAGTCTGAAGCTTCATCTAGTGGATTCTTACCAAGATTGTCCAAATTATAATGCTGGGGCAAAAAATGCCCCCGCTCCGGGGCCCTTTGGTTTTACATGGGCTTATATAGGGAAAATCTTTAAAAATCTTCTTCTCTGAAACCGCAAGGCCCAGGTCTTTGATCTTTGGTATGAAGCTTCCACTAGTGGACCCCTACCAAGATTTTTCAAATTATAGTGCTGGGGCCAAAAATGCCCCCGCTCCGGGGCCCTTTGGTTTTACATTGGCTTATATAGGGAAGATCTTTAAAAATCTTCTTCTCTGAAACCCTAAGGCCCAGGTCTTTGATATTTGGTATGAGGCTTCATGTAGTGAACCCCTGCCAAGTTTGTTCAAATTATAGTGCTGGGGCCAAAAATGCCCCCGCCCCTGGTCCCTTTGGTTTTACATGGGCTTATATAGGGAAAATCTTTAAAAATCTTCTTCTCTGAAACCGCAAGGCCCAGGTCTTTGATATTTGGTATGAAGCTTCATCTAGTGGACCCCTACCAAGATTGTTCAAATTATAGTGCTGGGGCCAAAAATGCCCCCGCTCCTGGGCCCTTTGGTTTAACATGGGCTTACATAGGGAAAACCTTTTAAAATTTTCTTCTCTGAAACCGCAAGGCCCTGGTCTTTGATATTTGGTATGAAGCTTCATCTAGTGGACCCCCACCAAGATTGTTCAAATTATAGTGCTGGGGCCAAAAATGCCCCCGCTCCGGGGCCCTTGGGTTTTACATGGGCTTATATAATGAAGATCTTTAAAAATCTTCTTCTCTGAAACCGTAAGGCCCAGGTCTTTGATATTTGGTATGAAGCTTCATCTAGTGGACCCCTACGAAGATTGTTCAAATTATAGTGCTGGGGCCAATAAATGCCCCCGCCCAGGGGCCCTTTTGTTTTACATGGGCTTATATAGGGAAAATCTTAAAAAATCTTCTTCTCTGAAACTGCAAGTCCCAGGTCTTTGATATTTGGTATGAAGCTTCATCTAGTGGACCCCTACCAAGATTGTTCAAATTATAGTGCTGGGGCCAAAAATGCCCCTGCTCTGGGGCCCTTTGGTTTTACATGGGCTTACATAGGGAAAATCTTTTAAAATTTTCTTCTCTGAAACCGCAAGGCCCAGGTCTTTGATATTTGGTATGAAGCTTCACCTAGTGGACCCCTACCAAGATTGTTCAAATTATAGCCCTCGGGCCAAAAATGCCCCCCACCCCGGGGCCCTTTGATTTAACATGGGCTTATATAGGGACAATCGTTAAAAATCTTCTTCTCTAAAACCACTAGGCCCAAGTCTTTGATATTTGGTATGTAGCTTCACCTACTGGAACCCTACCAAGATTGTTCAAATTATAGTGCTGGGGCAAAAAATGCCCCCGCTCTTGGGCCCTTTGGTTTTACATGGGCTTATATAGCGAAAATCTTTAAAAATTTTCTTTTCTGAAACCGTAAGGCCCATGTCTTTGATATTTGGTATGAAGCTTAACCCCACAAGGCCCAGGTTCCCCCCCTCCCCCACCACGCCCTGGGGCCTTTTGGTTTTACATGGGCTTATACAGGGAAAATCTTAAAAAAACTTCTTCTCTGAAACCGCAAGGCCCAGGTCTTTGATATTTGGTATGAAGTTTCACATAGTGGACCCCAACCATGGTTGTTCAAATTAAAGCCCTTGGGTCAAAAATGCCCCCGCTCTGGGGCCCTTTGGTTTTACATGGGCTTATATAGGGAAAATCTTTAAAAATTTTCTTCTCTGAAACCGTAATGCCCATGTCTTTGATATTTGGTATGAAGCTTCACCCCACAAGGCCCAGGTCCCCCCCCCCCCCCCCCCCCAGCAGTGCCTTTTGGTTTTACATGTGCTTATATAGGGAAAATCTTTAAAAATCTTCTTCTCTTAAACCTCAAGGCCCAGGTCTTTGATATTTGGTATGAAGCTTCACCTAGTGGACCCCTACCAAGGTTGTTCAAATTATAGCCCTAGGGCCAAAAATGCCCCCGCTCTGGGGCACTTTGGTTTTACATAGACTTATATATGGAAAATCTTGAAAAATCTTTTTCTCTGAAACCGCAATGCCCAGGTCTTTGATATTTGGTATGAGGCTTCATGTAGTGAACCCCTGCCAAGATTGTTCAAATTATAGTGCTGGGGCCAAAAATGCCCCCGCCCCGGGGCCCTTTGGTTTTACATGGGCTTATATAGGGAAAATCTTTAAAAATCTTCTTCTCTGAAACCACAAGGCCCAGGTCTTTGATGTTTGGTATGAAGCTTCATCTAGTGGACCCCTACCAAGATTGTTCAAATTATAGTGCTGGGGCCAAAAATGCCCCCGCCCCGGGGCCTTTTGGTTTTAAATGGGCTTATATAGGGAAAATCTTTAAAAATCTTTTTCTCTGAAACCGCTAGGCCCAGGTCTTTGATATTTGGTATGAAGCTTTACCTAGTGGACCCCTTCCAAAATTGTTCATATTATAGTGCTGGGGCCAAAATGCCCCCGCTCTGGGGCCCTTTGGTTTTACATGGGCTTTTATAGGGAAAAATGTTTAAAAATTTTCTACTCTGAAACTGTAAGGTCCATGTCTTTGCTATTTGGTATGAAGCTTCACCCCACAAGGCCCAGGCCCTGGGGCCAAAAATGCCCCCACCCCGGGGCCTTTTGGTTTTACATGTGCTTATATAGGGAAAATCTTTAAAAATCTTCTTCTCTTAAACCTCAAGGCCCAGATCTTTGATATTTGGTATGAAGCTTCACCTTGTGGACCCCTACCAAGGTTGTTCAAATTATAGCCCTAGGGCCAAAAATGCCCCCGCTCTGGGGCACTTTGGTTTTACATAGACTTATATATTGAAAATCTTGAAAAATCTTTTTCTCTGAAACCGCAATGCCCAGGTCTTTGATATTTGGTATGAGGCTTCAAGTAGTGAACCCCTGCTAAGATTGTTCAAATTATAGTGCTGGGGCCAAAAATGCCCCCGCCCCGGGGCCCTTTGGTTTTACATGGGCTTATATAGGGAAAATCTTTAAAAATCTTCTTCTCTGAAACCACAAGGCCCAGGTCTTTGATGTTTGGTATGAAGCTTCATCTAGTGGACCCCTACCAAGATTGTTCAAATTATAGTGCTGGGGCCAAAAATGCCCCCACCCGGGGCCTTTTGGTTTTACATGGGCTTATATAGGGAAAATCTTTAAAAATCTTTTTCTCTGAAACTGCTAGGCCCAGGTCTTTGATATTTGGTATGAAGCTTTACCTAGTGGACCCCTGCCAAGATTGTTAATATTATAGTGCTGGGGCCAAAATGCCCCCGCTCTGGGGCCCTTTGATTTTACATGGGCTTTTATAGGGAAAAATGTTTAAAAATTTTCTACTCTGAAACTGTAAGGCCCATGTCTTTGATATTTGGTATGAAGCTTCACCCCACAAGGCCCAGGCCCTGGGGCCAAAAATGCCCCCACCCCAGGGCCTTTTGGTTTTACATAGACTTATATAGGGAAAATCTTTAAAAAATTTTCTTCTCTGAAACTGTTAGGCCCATGTTTTTGATATTTGGTATGAAGCTTCACCCCACAAGGCCCAGTTACCCCCCCCCCCCCCCCTTATATAGGGAAAATCTTTAATAATCTTCTCTGAAACCGCAAGGCCCAGGTCTTTGATATTTGGTATTAAGCTTCATCTGGTGGACCCCTACCAATATTGTTCATATTATAGTGCTGAGGCCAAAAATGCCCCCACCCGAGGGCCTTTTGGTTTTACATGGGCTTATAGAGGGGAAAATCTTGAAAAATCTTCTTCTCGGAAACCCCAAGGCCTAGGTCTTTGATATTTGGTATGAAGCTACATCTAGTGGACCTCTACCAAAATTGTTCAATTATAGCCCTGAGACCAAAAATGCCCCCGCCTCGGGGCCCTTTGGTTTTACATAGACTTATATAGGGAAAATCTTTAAAAATCTTCTTCTCAGAAACCACAAGGCCTAGGTCTTTGATATTTGGTATGAAGCTTCATCTTGTGGACCTTTACCAAGATTGTTCAAATTATAGCCCTGGGGCCAAAAATGCCCCCGCTCCGGGGCCCTTTGGTATTACATAGACTTATATAGGGAAAATCTTGAAAAATCTTCTTCTTTGAAACCAGAAGGCCTAGGTCTTTGATATTTGGTATGAAGCTTCATCTAGTGTACCTCTACCAAGATTGTTCAAATTATAGCCCTGAGACCAAAAACGCCCCTGTCTCGGGGGCCCTTTTGTTTTACATAGACTTTTAACTTATAGAGTCTAACTGTTGGTTTTCTTTTGCTCCAGCATTTCAGTGGTTTCTTGCTGTTGAGTCCTCACCGTTGTCTCACCTCTGTGGTTCTTTGATTATTTGTGTTCACGGAGATGTTGCACTGATGAGTTAGGAGGCCTTCATGCAGACTGAACAAATTATTTGTCTAAATCACGGGGGAAGTAAGGGTGAAGATTGTGGCCATGTAAAATAGATTTAAGCCCCCCAGTGGAAATCTTTCCACTGACCGTTCCAAGGCGGTTCTTCTGTAGCGATTTATTCATGTTGTTGTTTGTTATTTACTGTGTGTATCACTTTTGTCTTTTAATTTTGGATGGCCATATGTTCATTTTGTGGGAAAGTAACTGTCCTTATGGCCTTCTTTTGTTTAGGTTTCAATTATGGTCTGGTCGCTTAATGTTTGTATTTCTTTCCCTTTGGTGTATTTGATGGGTGGAGTAAGTTAATTGTATCGATTCCTGATCTTTGTTTTACTTCTACTTTATATAGGGAAAATCTTTAAAAATCTTCTTCTCTGAAACCACAAGGCCTAGGTCTTTGATATTTTTGTGTGAAATTTCATCTAGTGGACCTCTATCAAGATTGTTCAAATTATAGGCTATTAGCCCTGGGGCCAAAAACGCCCCAGCCCCGAGACCTTTTGGTTTTACACAGACTTAAATAGGGAAATCTTTAAAAATCTTCTCTGAAACCACTAGGCCCGTGCCTTTGATATTTGGTATGGAGCTTCATCTAGTGGACCTCTACCAAGATTGTTCAAATTATAGCCCCCACCCCGGGGCCCTTTGGTTTTACATAATCTTTGAAAATTTTCTTCTCTGAAACAGCAAGGCCCAGGTCTTTGATATTTGGTGTGAAGCTTCATCTAGTGGACCTCTATCAAGATTGTTTAAATTATGGCCCTGAGGCCAAAAATGCCCCCGCTCCGGGGCCATTTGGTTTTACATAGGCTAATGTAGGGAATATCTTTAAAAAATCTTCTTCTCTGAAACCCCAAGGCCCAGGTCTTTGATATTTGGTGTATAGCTTCATCTAGTGGACCTTTGCCAAGATTGTTCAAAGTATAGCCTTTGTTGATATTTGGTATGAAGCTTCACCTCTTTAGACCTCCATCAACATTATGCACATTGTAGCCCTGGGGTCAATAATTGCCCTCCCTGAGGCCCACTTGTTACTCTATCATATGGATCAGGTGAGCGATCCAGGGCCATCATGGCCCTCTTGTCTTATTTTTGCTCCAAGACATAGGTTGTGGGTACTCGTTAGAACCGCCTCAATGAGGTGGTTCTAACCAGCACCCACAACCTATGTTTGCAGTATTTATAAGAAAAATATCACGGATTTTCATCAGAAAAATGACCATTTTTGGAGATGTGAAAAATGCACTATGTCGCACGGGTGTGTTATCGAAATGATACGTAACAGCGTTTTTGGATCAAAAGCTAAAACTAAACAACTGTGCTATTTCAAAACAAAGATGAATACCCGGTAGATTAGAGAAAAATGGCCATTTATGATCTATTTTTATATAATCTGTATACAGGTAGTTTTGGGATCCATCTTTAAACTGTGTTATATCCAAAACAGTTATAATGAACAGTGTACTTGATTGCGGAATACTTATGAATCATATTAGAAAATTGTAGTTGGACCATGATTGGTAGCATTGGCTTTCATTCAAGATTAACCTATGACAGACTTAAGAATGTCATTGTCGCGACTGTTTTAAGGTTGGCACAAATAGGAGTCCGCTTTTACATTCATCCATGTGTTCATCCATTTGTCAGTTGGTCGGCATTTACACCAACCCGAGCATCGGCCCAAATGTTCAAGTCCATTTCTCAAGAACTACAATGGCATGAGCGACTTTGCCTTCCGCGGAATACTTGTGTTTTAACCCTTATCCTGCTCGATAACTCCTACCTTGGCAAACAGTGTAGATCTGAAGAAGCCATCTGATCAGGATCTACACTGTTTGAAATTCAGTTTGTGAATTTGTTTGAATAAATAACATCAAGTTATCAGATTGGTTCAAAGTCAGTAATGGATGTGGCTAAATGAATTATTCAGCGGGATAAGGGTTGACTAGTAGGAAAGAAGAGTTCTCTCTTTCTTTAGAGAAGACCTCTTTCCGGAGAGGCTCAGTTTATTGGAAAGTGAAGAGGAAGTCCCGAAAGTTGTGCCCCTTGAAAAACTTGGGGAAAATATGTCTTTAAATGTGCAGTGAAACTTCATTAAGTCGAACTGGGATGACTCATTTACAATGGCTAATTAAAACTAGTTCCAGAGTCACTAGAGAATTCTCTAACAGCTCAAGATATCCATATACAGTGAAACTTTGATGACTCGAACACCGATGGCTTGTTTACCTCGTTCTCGAGTCCTGGGAAACTATTTCAGTAACTACAGATATGAATATATCTGAGATAATTGTCTTTCTCATTAGAATCGCCATGATTATTTTGAATGAAATTGAAAAGATATCCATATTATGCCTCCTGATCTGGTCCTTAGATCAACCCTCAGTGGCTCGAACTTCAGCTGACTAGAACAAATTTTCATGGTCGAAAAGGTGTTCGAGCCATTGAAGTTACTGTTTGACTGTATTTTGGATAATCTGTGGGGGTTAGATTTATCTTAAAAATTTAGGTTGTGTTTACTTGTTACCATCACGAAAACACGCCTATATAATTTTGACCCCCTTGAACCCCACTTTTATATAGTAAAACTGGAGTTTGCAGGGGTAAACCTTATTTTTCTAATTTCTGCTCTAAAATATCGATTGTGGGTACTTGTTAGAACCTCCTCGATGAGGCGGTTCTAACGAGTACCAACAATCTATATTTTGAGCAGAAATAAGAAAAATGTCACAATTTTTCATCTTAGAATTTTCATTTTTTTGGCGATAAAGATTACAATGTATTTGTATAGGCGTGTTTTCGTAATGAATCACCTCAATGAGGCGATTCTAATGAGTACACTCAACATCCCTATAGCCCAGATAGCTCAGTTGGTAGAGTGTCCGCTCCGGGGAACTGGAGGTCACAGGTTGGATCCCGGGCCGCGACATACCAAAGTCGTTAACAATGGTACTAGCTGCTCCTCGCTTGGCACTCAGATTTACGGGGTAGAGCTAGGACTGGTTGACCCAGTGTTAGGATAATGTGACTGGGTGCGGTATCATGTAATGTGTCTGGGACATGATACTTCAGAGAGGCAGCACTATAAAAGTTAGCATTTAGCTCCCTGTCGCAACCAGACACCGTCGTAATAGGACTGAAAAATTGTTGAAAGCGAAGTTAAACCCGAATTCACACTCACAACATCCCTATACAGTAAAATTCCAATATTAAGACCACCTTTGGGACTGTTCAAAAGTGGTCTTCAAGACCACTTTTGAGCAGTCCCAAATGTGGTCTCTGATAGATGACAGGGTATGCAGAAAACACGAAGAAAGAATAACTGCACCCTTCTGAATAAGCTTTATAAAGTAGAATTAGTCTTTATTTTAGGTGGTCTTAAAAGCGGAATTTCGCTGTATTTATATATTTAGGATCTTACAAAGGTATGTTGTGTGCACCCATTAGAATAGCCTTGATGAGGAGATTCTAATGAGTACACTCAACATCCATATAATCTACAGAAAATCACTAATACAGTGAAATTCCGCTATTAAGACCACCTAAAATTAAAATTAATTCTGCTTTAAAAAGCTTATTTTATAGGCTGCACTTAATCTTTCTTTGTGTTTACTGCTGACAGTGTCCTCTGATCATGGACCACCTTTGGGACTGTTCAAAAGTGGTCTTAAAGACCACTTTTGAACAGCCCCAAAGGTGGTCTTAATGTAGGAATTTCATTGTATATCCTTAAGTCATTCATTATGCCTCATGGCCTGGCTCCATAATTAACACTCAGTTCAAACTACCATTACCCTCTCGAACAGTTGTTCATGGTCCCAAAATTAATGTATATGAGCTATTGAACATGACTATTGTTACAAAAGTTTGCACTCTTACTGTGATGTACTTGTTATATGTGTATTTTGTTTGTTTGATTTTGGAGTTTAACGTCCCCATCAACACTGTAAAGGTCATTTTGGAGATGTTGCTTCCAATTTTCTGGGACTTTTACCTGACATTGAGATGAAATGACATCTCAAGCCCTGTCGCCCAATGAAACCAATAGGGTTTATAAGCATGGACGGTCTGACTCGCACCACTTTGCCTGGGCAGGCTTAGATCCTCTAAGCTGTTTACCAGTACTCGTGTGTGGTCAGATTCAGCTCTGGGTGGAAGCATCATGCAGCCCAATCTATTTGTCCAAGCCCCGATGGGCGGGGGCGCTATTATTATATGTGTATAAAACTCTGTTAAGAATAACACATTATGTTAATAATACATTAAAAAGAGTAAACATAAATGGTGCTGTTTTATTCTTATTTCACACTTGCACAGTGATGGTAGGTACATATTAACCCATCAGCCCCTAGGCGAGCCTTTGTGGCCAAGTGGGTAGGAGTGCTGACTCTTAATCATTTGGTCTCTCAGCCCTGTGTTTTGAGACTCACTTGGGTCACATGTGAGACTCCCAAGTTCTACAATGGAAGGACAGGTGGTTTTTCTCCGGGAACTCTGGTTTTTGCCTGACTTTGATTAACGATGGGCTCAAAATAAGTGAAATGATCTTAAAAAGGTCGTACCCCCTGCCTCCTCCCGCACCCCCCCCCACACACACACACAAAAGAGAGAGAAAAAAAAAAACAAAAAAAAAAACATCAGCTGCTAATCAAGACTAGCCGATGATATTTTCAAAGTGTGGTCATGTAAAATCGATTTTAAGGGGAGGCAACTCCTGCAAAAGTATGGGTCAACTCTTAAAGGAAATAATTTGTTCCTGTGGAGCAAATTCTTTCTTTTAAGAGTAGACCCCTATTCCAATGGGACAGGGCTTATAGTAAAGCTTAGTGTTCCCATTCCCCTTAAGCTCTTTGCTGGGCAGTACTGCTGCTGCTGTGGTTTATTTTAGTTATAGCTTGTTTTTGTTTTTTTGCATGCATGCATGTACTAGTTGCTAATGTCTTCTAATTTTTGTGGGAAAGAAACTGTCCTTTTGGCTTTCTGCTTGTTATACCCCCGGCATACGAAGTATGCAATGGGGGTATATAGTTTTTGTCTTTTCCGTCTGTCTGTCTGTCTGTGTGTCCGTAAACAATTATTTTGTGTCAGATATCTCAGGAACTGCTTCACATAGAAACTTGAAATTTTGCACACATGATCAGTATGACTACTTGTATTGTGGCAAAGAAAATAAGGGCCAAAGGGTCAGGCCCTTTAGAGTTATTTCCCTTTGTAGTTCTTGCTGTTTAATAGTGTATATTTTTATTTTGTGTCAAAGATGTCTCAATAACTACTGTACATAGAAACTTGAAATTTTGCAAACATGATCAGTAAGACTAGTTGTATTGTGGGAAAGAAAATAAGGGCCAAGGGGTCAGGCCTTTTAGAGTTATTTCCCTTTGTAGTTCTTGTTTCAGCTGAGGTGATGGCACTGGCCAGGGGTATACGTGCCCCACTGGGCACTTTTGTCTAGTTACGTTATAATTATGGTGAAGTTGTTTCATGTTGGTGTTTCTTTGCCTTTGGTGTCTTTGATGGGAGGTGTGATTCCTGAACATTGCCATCACTTCTGTTTTGGCATTACTTAAGGCAGTAAAATGTTATTTCACTTGATATTTACAATGAAATTTTTTCGTAAACTTGAAATGTCATCTCCTCTGTTATTTTATGAAGCAGTTGAAAGATTAAAAATTCTTCCTACGACCATTCTTACCCTTCCACTGATTCAAGATGGATTCTTTATGATAACACACATGTGCGAAATAGTGCATTTTTCACATGTCCAAAATGGCTACTTTTCTGAAGAAAATCTTTGATATTTTGACTAACTTATACTGCCAACATAGGTTACATGGTGCTCGTTAGAACCGCCTCACATGAGGCGGTTCTAACGAGTACCCACAACCTATGTCTTGGAATAGAAATAAAAAAAATAATGTATACCCCGTAAACCCCAGTTTTCTCTATAAAATATAAAGTGGGGTTTAGGGGGTGTTCATTTCACGGTCTTGTTCACATGATTGTTGCCAGTTAATCCTTAAGATGCCTAGAAAAATTACATATGAAAATGTCGTCTGCTTATGTCGTCTGGTGTATTTTTTGCAAACTTTTTAAGTACAGGCAAACACTGTGGTCCCAGATTAGACTGCTCCTGCAGGAGCAGTCTAATCTGGGACCACACTGTTTGTAAAAAATTCTTTTAATGGAACCGGCAGATGACAAAGCAGACGACAATTGTCGTGATTGGCGTCTTATGGGTTAACAAAGTTTTAAAACTCTATGACAACAAATATGTTGAATTCATTTAATTTTTGTGAATGGCATGTTAATTACAGTGCTTCAGTGTTGGGCTCTGATTCTAAAGGTTTCAAGTTAGAGGCAGTCTTAAGCCTAGTGACAGACAAACTCTGTTCTCTCATCCCAGTTATAGAGAATACCAGGTACGTGTCTTTTGATATCAAGTTTATCAGGCAAGGCTTCGAGAACGCTTGCAGAATCCCAAGGCTTGCCGAGCGATTCTACATGCGTTCTCGAAGCCAAGCCTGATAAACTTGATATCAAATGACACGAATCTGGTATTCTATTTATCAGTTTATCCCCTTGTACACTCATGAAATATCAATTTACTGTCAGTTATTGATGGTCCTCAGTGCGTCCAAGCATTCTGGTGGTTGATATATTTAGTATCAGCTGACCATGTTTTTCCTATGACGTTTTTATACCCCCGGCATACGAAGTATGCCATGGGGGTATATAGTTTTTGTCTTTTCCGTCTGTCTGTCTGTCCGTAAACAATTATTTTGTGTCAAAGATATCTCAGGAACTGCTTCACATAGAAACTTGAAATTTTGCACACATGATCAGTATGACTACTTGTATTGTGGGAAAGAAAATAAGGGCCAAGGGGTCAGGCATTTTAGAGTTATTTCCCTTTGTCGTTCTTGCTGTTTAATAGTGTATATTTTTATTTTGTGTCAAAGATTTCTCAATAACTACTGTACATAGAAACTTGAAATTTTGCAAACATGATCAGTATGACTAGTTGTATTGTGGGATAGAAAATAAGGGCCAAGGGGTCAGGCCTTTTAGAGTTATTTCCCTTTGTAGTTCTTGTTTCAGCTGAGGTGATGGCACTGGCCAATTATTTTGTGTCAAAGATATCTCAGGAACGGCTTCACATAGAAACTTGAAATTTTGCACACATGATCAGTATGACTACTTGTATTGTGGGAAAGAAAATAAGGGCCAAGGGGACAGGCCTTTTAGAGTTATTTCTCTTTGTAGTTCTTGCTGTTTAATAGTGTATATTTTTATTTTGTGTCAAAGATTTCTCAATAACTACTGTACATAGAAACTTGAAATTTTGCAAACATGATCAGTATGACTAGTTGTATTGTGGGAAAGAAAATAAGGGCCAAGGGGTCAGGCCTTTTAGAGTTATTTCCCTTTGTAGTTCTTGTTTCAGCTGAGGTGATGGCACTGGCCAATTATTTTGTGTCAAAGATATCTCAGGAACTGCTTCACATAGAAACTTGAAATTTTGCACACATGATCAGTATGACTACTTGTATTGTGGGAAAGAAAATAAGGGCCAAGGGGTCAGGCCTTTTAGAGTTATTTCCCTTTGTAGTTCTTGCTGTTTAACAGTGTATATTTTTATTTTGTGTCAAAGATTTCTCAATAACTACTGTACATAGAAACTTGAAATTTTGCAAACATGATCAGTATGACTAGTTGTATTGTGGGAAAGAAAATAAGGGCCAAGGGGTCAGGCCTTTTAGAGTTATTTCCCTTTGTAGTTCTTGTTTCAGCTGAGGTGATGGCACTGGCCGGGGGTATACGTGCCCCACTGGGCACTTTTGTCTAGTTTTTTTTCAAGTAATATTGCCATTTTTCCCAGTTACAATAACATTTTTTTGTCATTTTCCAGTAGTCTGGTTCATTCATAAAAGTGCATTGTCACGTTGACCTTGTCCTGAGATAGCATATCTTTATCAGGCCAATGTGTTACAATGCAATATATACAGGGGGTAACTGATAAACAAGGATAGACTACATCTTGAGACAGTAGTCATCTTTACAAGGCACAATCCTATTATGTTATACATCAAATTAAAGCTAAGAAAATGAAGTTTAATATAATCTATTTTATATTTTGTAAAATAAAGTTTTATTGTTGTTATTAACTGAAAAGTAAAAAAAAAAGAGTTTTTATTCATTTTTAGCTCACCTGTATGAAGTACAGGAAGAGCTATAGAAGTCACACTGGTGTTGGTGTTGGTGTGTGTGTGTATACTTGTTCGCCACTTAAGGTTTTTATGCCCCTGCATCGGATGATGCCGGGGGCATAGAGTTTTTCCGTTTTCCGTATGTGCATCCGTGGGTACGTGCGTATGTGTGTACGTGTGTACTTGCATCTGAATGTATGTCCTTCTGTACAAAAGTGTGTACGTACGTACGTAATCCTGTTAAGACTCAGGTTAAGGTTTTTGTACAAGGTAGAACTTGAGCTCATATTTTCCAAACCGTACAATGGATTTGGTTTATATTTAGTATGATGATAGATATAGGTCCAAAGTTTTGTTCAGCAATACCCCTATCCATACCCATGACCTCAAGGTCAAGGTCATGGACTTTGAAAATTTTAATGTTTAAGACCCAGGTTAAGGTATTTGTACCAGGTAGAACTTGAGTTCATATTTTCCAAACCATGCAATGAATTTGGCCTCAAGGTCTAGGTCACAGTGTTAGAGAAAATTTTTAATGTTTTAGACTCAGGTTACGGTATTTGTACCACATTCAACTTAAACTTTTATGATTCATTTGGTTCATATTTGGTTTGATAGATACAGGTCTAAAGTTTTATTCAGTAATATCCCCACCCATGCCCATGACTTCAAGGTCAAGGTCGCAGACATAGAAATTTTCAAATTTAAGTATGTTAATAGCTTACATTTTCCAAACTTTATAATGGATTTGCTTCATAATTGGTATGACAATATATTTCATATTTCCTTGAACCATGTGATTGATTTGCTACATATTTAGAATGATGATAGATACAGGTCAAAAGTTTCATTCAGCCATAACACCGCCCCTGCCCCATGACCTTAAGGTCAAGGTTGCAGACTTAGAAATGTTTAATGTTAACGTTTGTAGGAGCTCATATTTTCCAAACCATTTGATGGATTGAGTTCCTATTTGGTATGTTGATAGTTATTTTTCCAAGGTTTAATCAGCCATACACCAATCTATGCCAATGACCTAAGGACACTTTTCCAGGCGAGTTATGCTGTCCAATGACAGGTGTTAATGTGATATGTCGTTGTTGTTTTTTTTTGCAGGGGTGGGGCGGAGGTTGGCCCCTGGGCGGGGGCATTTGTGTTGTATTGACACATTTCTAGTTGGTTCAAGTTTTCTATTTGGCCCCGATAGCTCAGTTGGGGAACGGGAGGTCACGGGTTCGATCCCGGGCCGCGACATACCAGTCGTTAAAAATGGTACTAGTTGCTCCTAACTTGGCAGTCAGATTTATGGGGTAGAGCCAGGACTGGTCGACCCAGTGTCAGGATAATGTGACTGGGTGTGGTATCATGTAATGTGTCTGGGACATGATACTTCAGTGAGGCAGCACTATAAAAGTGAGCATTGAGCTCCCTGTCCCAACCAGACACCATCGTGATATGACTGAAAAATTGTTGAAAACGACGTTAAACCTGAATTCACACACACACACTCAAGTTTTCTATTGCTCTGTACCTCTAAAACCACTTGATGGATTTACTTACTTATTGGACTGATGTTACATATTGGTCTAAAGTTTTGCACAGTACCAGCCCCAACCCCCACCCACACACACATCAGTGACATTGAGGTCAAGGTCATGGACTTAGAATTTTTATGTTGAAGTTTTTGGTTAAAGTTTTTTATTGCCCCATATCTCTGAAACCACTTGATGGATTTAGTTTCTTCTTGGACTGATGTAACATATTGGTCTAAAGTTTCGAACAGTACCAGCAGCCCCACCTGTATCGCCCCCCCCCACCCCATCAGTGACATTGATAACCCCCACCCACACACACATCAGTGACATTGAGGTCAAGGTCATGGACTTCGAAATTTTATGTTGAAGTTTTTGGTTAAAGTTTTCTATTGCTCTATATCTCTAAAATCACTTGATGGATTTAGTTACAGCTTGGACTGATGCTACATATTGGTCTAAAGTTTTGCACAGTACCAGCAACACACCCTTCAGTGATCTTGAGATCAAGGTCACGGACTTAGAAATTTTATGTTGAAGTTTTTGGTTAAAGTTTTCTATTGCTCTATATCTCTAAGCTTGATCGATTTCGTTACTTCTTGGACTGATGTTAAATACTTACCTAAGGTTCCGCACAGTACCAGCCCCACCCCACCCCCTCAGTGACCTTGAGGTCAAGGTCCCAGACTTACAAATTTATATTGAAGTTTTTGGTTAAAGTTTTCTATTGCTCTTTATCTCTAAAACCACTTGATGGATTTAGTTACTTATTAGACTGATGTTTTGTTTGTCTGTTTGTATTGGAGTTTAACGGCCCAGTCTACACAATTTTAGATAATTTATGAGCCAGTCGTTTTACCTATCCACACTTTTCATAGGCAGGCTTATACATAAGCAGTTAACCAGTAAAGTGCACATTCTTTCGCCAGAAACTGACAACTGCCCTTCTTGAATCAGCGGAAGAGAGAGAATAAACCGCACAAAAGATTTCATGATCTATCTTCACGATGTTGCCGATCCCGGCAGGTATCAAACCCAGGTTCTCCTGATCACCACCGACTGAGCTACTGAGACGGGCCTTGGACTGATGTTATATATTGGTCTAAAGTTTCGCCAAGTACCAGCCCCACCCCATCGGTGACATTGAGATCAAGGTCATAGACTTAGAAATTTTATGTTGAAGTTTTTTTAGGTCATGGTGAGCTTTTGTGACTGAGATGTCAGGCGTCGTCATCCGTCGTGCATGCATAAACATTTCTTTTGATCACACTAGAGGCCACAGTTTTGGGCCAATCATCATCAAATCATCATATCTCTGTCAGTTTCGAATATGGGTCATGTCGGGTCAAAAAGTAGGTCAGTAGGTCAAATCATAGAAAAACCTTGTGAACACACTAGAGGTCACAGTTTTGGTCCAATCATTATCAAACATGTTCAGAATGATAACTTGACAATACCTCGGTCAGGTTCGAATATGGATCATGTCGGATCAGAAAGTAGGTCAAATCACAGAAAATACTTTGTGAACACACAAGAGGCCACAGTTTTAGTCCAATCATCATCAGTCTTGCTCAGAATGATCATCTTGACGATATCTTAGTCGAGTTCGAATATGGGTCATGTCGGGTCAGAAAGTAAGTCAGTAGGTCAAATTGTAGAATAACCTTGTGAATACACTAGAGGCCACAGTTTTGGTCCGATCATCATCAACCTTGCTCAGAATGATCATCTTGACAATATCTCGGTCAATTTCAAACAGGGGTCATGCCAGGTCAAAAAATAGGTCATATAATAGAAAAACCTTGTGAACACTCTAGAGGCCACAGTTTTGGTCCAATTATAATAAATCTAGCATAGAATGACCATCTTGTCAATATCTTGTTCAAGGTCGAATATGGGTCATGTCGAATCAAAAAGTAGGATATTAGGTCATTTTGTCATAACTTTTGAACCCTTTAAGATAGAGCCATCATATTTGGCATAGGCTCCGTGTGACAAGGGCTTCTCACTCATACAAAAATTTGACCTTGATCTGTGACCTACTTTATCATAACTTTTGAACCATTTGAGATAGATCCTTCATATCTGGCATGTATGTTCCTTTAGACGTCTTCCCACCCATACATATATTTTGACCTATGACCTTGACCTTTGACCTACTTTATCACGTTTGAAGCATTTGAGATAGAGCCTTCATATTTGGCATGTAGGTTCCTTGTGACAAGGGCTTCCTACTAATACAAAAATGACCTTGACTTTGACATGTGACCTTCTTTATCATAACTTTTGAACCATTTGAGATAGAGCCTTCATATATGGCATGTATGTTCCTTGTGGCAAGGTCTTCCCAAGGATCATTTTGGCAAGTCGGAATCTCCATGTTACCCCAATGCCTTCCACTAAGTTTCAGCTTGATCAGACCCCAGGTTTGGGAGATGTTCTTTGAAAAATTTCAAGATGACCAACATGGATGTAGATGTAACAGAAAGTATATGTAACAGTTTCGACCCAATTTTGATGAAAGTTGCGCAGAATGTTTGTCTCTATGAAATCTAGGCGAGGTTTGATACCGCGTCACTTGGAGTCATAAACTAGGTCACCAGGTCTTATCGCATGAAAACCTTGTTAACACTCCAAAGGTCACAGTTTTGACCCTATTTTGTTGAAATCTAGGTCTAGTTTGATACTGGGTCACTTGGGGTCACAAACTAGGTCATAGGTTAATCGACGGGAAACCTTACCACTCTAGAGGCCATTGTTTTGACCCAATTTTAATGAAACTTGTTCAGAATATAAGCCTCCATGAAATCTAGGTCAGAATCGATACTAGTCACCAGGTCAAATCAAAAGAAAACCTTGTTGACACTCTGGGGACCAAAGTGTTGACCCAATTTTGATGAAAAGGTGCTCAGAATGTTTGCCTCTATGAAATCTAGGTCAAGTTCGAAACTGGGTCACTTGATCAAAAACTAGGGACAAGGTCAAAACTCATCGAAAACCGTGTTAATACTCTATAGATCACAGTTTTGACCCAATTTTGATGAAACTTGCTTAAAATATTTGTCTCTATGAAATCTAGGTCAAGTTTGGTACATTGTCACTTGGGTTCAAAAACTAGGTCACCAAGTCAAACCAAAAGGAAATCTTAACACGCTCAGAATGTTTGCCTCTATGGAATCTAAGTCAAATCTGATACTTGATCACTTTCGTTAAAAAAGACTTGGTCACCGGTCAAATATCATGAAAACGTTGTTAACACTCTAGATGTAACTCTTTTGACCCAAGTTTGATGAAACTTGCTCAGAATGTTTGCCTCTATGAAATCTAGGTCATGTTTGTCACATTGGTTAAAAACTTGGTCACCAGGTCAAATCTAATGAAAACCTTGTCGCTTTTTTGCCTGTATGAAATCTAGGTCATATTTAATATCGAGATCTCGAGGTCACGATATCAAACTTGACCTAGATTTCATAGAGCCAAACATTCTTAGCAAGTTTCGTAAAAATTGTGTCAAAATTGTGACCTCCAGAGTGTTAACAAGGCTTTCCTTTGATATGACCTGATGGCTAGCTTTTGACCCCAAGTGACCCATTATCAAACTTGACTTAGACTTCGTCAAGGCAAACAATTTGAGCAACTTTCATCAAATTTGGGTCAAATCTGCGATCGTTATACTTTGATTTGACCTTGTGTCCTATTTGTAAACCCCAAGTGGCCCAGTATCGAAGTTGAACTAGATTTCATTGAGCATTCTAGAGTGTTAACAAGGTTTTCCTGAGACTTGTCCTGGTGGCCTAGTTTTTGATCCCAAGTGATACAGCGGCCCCCGCCCCTCGGGGCCTGAAGAAATAGTTGGTCTGCATGATGCTTCCACGCAGATCTGAAACCGACCGCACACGGGTACTGGTAAACCGCTTAGAGCATGTAAGCCTGCCCAGGCAAAACGGTACGAGTCGGACAGTCCATGCTAATAAACCTTTTTGCTTTCATTTGGCGGCAGGGTTTTTAGATGTCATTTAATCTCAATGTCAGGTAAAAGTCCCACGAAATTGGAAGCAACGTCTCCAAATGACCTATACACTGTTGACAGGGTCGTTAAACCTCAAATCAAACAGACAAACAAACCAAGTGACCCAGTATCAAACTTGACCAAGATTTCATAGAGACAAACATTCTGAGCAAGTTTCATCGAAATTGGGTCAAAACTGTAACTTCTAGACAATGTTTAATGAGATTGGACCCCAAGTGACACATTATCAAACTTTACCTAGATTTTATTGAGGCAAACATTCTGAGCAGGTTTCATCAAATTTGGGTCAAAACTGGGACCTCTAGAGTTTTTGGCGACCTAGTTTTGACCTCAAGTGATCCAGAATCGAACTTGACCTGTATTTTACAGATTCAACCATTCTGAGCAAGTTTCATCAAAACTGGGGCAAAATTGTGACCTCTAGAGTGTTAAAAAAGATTCATGAGATTTGACCTATTTTTGACCCAGTTTTGATTAACTTTGCTCAGAATGTTTGCCTTTCAAATCTAATTTTAAGATCGATACAAGGTCCGAGGCTAAGCTCATAACAACAATTGAAGACTGAGACTTTAAGCCTGGTACAATATTTTTCTTATTCCTGCTCCAAGACATATTGTGGGTACTCGTGAGAACCGCCTCAATGAGATGAAATATCATTAATTCCGCAACAACTTCTCAACTTGTCGTCTCTTTCGCAGATAAGTCAGAATGTCGGCAGCTGAAAAACAATGTAGGTACACAATGTAGGCACAAAGAAGAGATGCCGATCCAGTAGAAAGAAGGCAATATCTGGAGGAGGAAAAACAGAAATACAAACTCGATAAAGAAATGAAGAAAAAGAAACTTGTAAAGGATACGACAAAAAGAGCCTAGATCGGCTAAGAAAATGTGGAGACAGTACAAGCATCTGTAAAGAAGAAGAAAAAAAAATAACTGAAAGATTAAATCTCACCAGAACCACACCACAAAATACTCCACCAGACATAGAAACACGCCAGAAAAAGCAAGGCAGAAAGTTAGAGAGAAGAGAAATGTCTAACCTGCAAAGAAGGCTTATTCTTTTGGAAAAACAGCAAGAAATAGAGGTCAAACGTACAGAAAGAGAGCAGAACGGGAAGCAAAATTCCTTGATGATTCGCCGAGAACAAAAACTAGAAAACTGCTGAGGAATATCACATATGGCAGCAAGAAAGAAGTTTAAAAAAACCTCTTGATTATCATCATTCAGTGATTGAACGAATGACTGAATCATAAAAATGAAACAAAAAGTGTATCACTAGCATGCTAGCCGGAGCGATTTTAAAGAAATACATAATTCTATGTCAATGTCGTAAAGATGTTGGCATGCATGCGGGTATCAGAATGAAAAAGAAGGATTGTTTATCAAGTCGGGCTGCGAAATTAGTCAGCTCCTGCTTTGAAAGGGATGATATATCAAGAATTGAAACAGGCAAGAAACAAACGGTTACATAAACAAGGTGAAGAAACAGAAACGCCTAATTTCTGACACTATAAGTAATTTGTACAGGAAGTATATGTCAGAGGGTATTGAAGGTATCAGCTTCACAACATTTTGGAGACTGAAACCCTTCTGGGTAAAACCAGCAACAGAAAAAGACAGAGATACACACCTCTGCAAGACATATGAAAACACAAAGTATCTGGCAGAAGCTTTATTAAGTGTTAATGCTATTAGAACAAGTGATGTCGATGTCCATGTAAAGGAAGGGGTATGTTCAACCGACAGTAAGAAATGCATGTATGGTGAATGTGAAACTTGTAAACACAAAGTAGTGCCTATGAAAATCAAGGGTACAGATGCATCTATTAACTGGAAACAGTGGGAAAATTGAAAGAGAAGAGGACCTTGAAAAGTGCAGTACAAAAAGAAATGTAATGTTAACTGTGAAAAATGAGGAAGCTGGAACAATTGACCAACTTAAAGAAAACATTCATGAGCAAATGTGGCTATTTTACAGACGACATTCAATATTTCTAGTCAGTATAGGTATTATCGAGAGGTACCTGAGACTTTAGAATCTACAGACTACTCCCTCCATGTAGATTTTTCAGAAAACTATGTCGGAAAACTGCACGAGGAAATTCAAAGTGAATTCTGGCGCCTCTCAGCCATAAATATCCCTGCACAAAGGTTATTACATTGTGGGCTGTATGGCGGACCAAGTTTCATTTAGTAGAGTTTCGGATTCACTACGGCAGGGCCCAGCAGCAATCTGGGCACATATGCGCCCAGTTCTAAAAGAATTTAGACAGAAATATCCAAACGTTCACATTCTTCATTTTTTCAGTGCTGGACCAACAACCCAATACCCTCAAAAGCAAAATTATTATTTGTTTTCCACAGAAATATATGAACTTGGCTTCAAGAAAGCCATATGAAATTTTCATGAAGCATGGCTTGGTAAAGGAATTCCCGATGAAATTGGTGGTTCTTTAAAACGATCTGCAGACCGTAGAGTTCATCATGGGGAAGACATAACAAATGCACAAGCTTTTGAAGACGGGCACAGCAGTAAAACTCTATGATGTACAAATCTGAAACTAAAAATGTTGAGAATAGCTTCAAAGAAACATTAAAATCAGTTCCTGGAACTATGAAATTACATCATATCGTTACAACTTACCCTGGGAACATCCAATACCGGGACGTGAGTTGTTTGTGCATGAATAATACCCGTCCATATAATGAGTTCCAAAACTTTAAGTTTCTAACTTCTACAAGGCTTCCAGGTAGAAAAGCAAAATAATAACAGCAAATGAATAGCTCCTGAAGAGGAAGGTAAACGTCAACCAGAAACCAGTGCTTCAGCTGAAGTGCACGACCCGCCGGATGCTTTAAGCTTTATAAGTGTTACCATATATGGATATGGCGGCCATTTTGGACATGTGACCGGGACCTAAAACGGTTCCCCCAATAAAGGCGCCTTATCGTAAGGAGCAAAAATACATCTTATACTTTAGTACTGTATTCTGAATCGTTTGCAGGATAAAATGCATTCTCACTTTTCCAATACAAAAGCATATGTGTCAAAGTTTGACCTCGGCACAAAGAAGGTCAATGTCAACCCAGGGTCACCATTTTAGCATTTTATGATGAGCCTACGTCCCAGATGCTTTTTATCGAGTTTCGTGGAAATCTGCCCAGTGGTTCTGGAGAAGACTATTTTTGAAGGGTTTTTACCATATATGGCTTGGCGGCCATTTTGGTCATGTGACCTGGACCCCATGAGCAAATTTTGGTTTCATCCATCCCATAGAGGCTCCATATGAAATTTGACTTCATTCAGCCCAACGGTTTCCGAGGAGAAGCAGTTCGAAAATTTTCACATTTTTCGCCTCGGCGAGGCTATACTAAATTGAATGTATTATTTCGCAAGTTCATTGGTTAGATCTCATTGATATCTATCAGTATGCCAAAAATTGTTTAAATATTCCAAGCGGTTAAGTCACCATTACCAATTTTCACAAACGGGTTACTAACGGACAGACAGACAGACCATATATGGCTTGGCGGCCATTTGGGTCATGTGACCTGGACCCCATGAGCAAATTTTGGTTTGCCCCATCCCATAGAGGCTCCATATGAAATTTGACTTCGATCGGCCCAACGGTTTCCGTGGAGAAGCAGTTCGAAAATTTTCACATTTTTCGCCTCGGCGAGGCTATACTAAATGGAATGTAATATTTCGCAAGTTCATTGGTTAGATCTCATTGACATCTATTAGTATGCCAAACATTGTTTAAATATTCCAAGCGGTTAAGTCACTATCACCAATTTTCATAAACGGGTTACGGACGGACAGACAGAATGACAGAATGACACGGTGACTTTAGGGCACTCTTAGAAAATCAACCGACTTCAGTCGTTCACTTTTTCTACGGGTCGTGCAATAACCAAACTTTGCTGTAAACTAATCCCACAAATTACTTGAGAAGATTACAAAGCTGTCCAACATTTGAATATCTTAAATGTGAAAGTGATGAGAGTTGATTACAAGATTACTTAGATCATGAAAAACTTCAAAGAGGGCTAGATTACATAGAAAATCATAACTTATCAACAGTTTTTGCTATGTTTTCTGAAAAGTATGTCCCTGGAATATGCCCAACAACTGAAAATATAAAAGCAATTTATGAAGAAGTTATGGAGATCAGAAAACAGAAAACTTTCATGAGCATTTGGCAATTATTTACTCTACCAAGTGTGCTAAAGATGCCCATCTTTAGTGTGCACCCACAACTTGGCAACCAAAACGTGAGGCAGAACTTGCATCGATTAATCAAATCACGCACTCAGAAAAAGTTTGTCTGTGCAATTATTATGTGGAGCAGCACACGGTTAGATATGAAAGAAAATCATTCGGTTCCAAATCATTTTGTACCTGTTTTACCCATTGAAAGTGGAGAGGAATGTGATCGAGATGGGCATGAAGTGAGAAGCATGACAGAAGAGTGTTATTTGGATGGAGATAAAACCTGTGGCAGTGAGAAGGATGAAGTGTGAGGTAACATGAAGGAGAGCAAAGAAGATGTGTATGATGATGAAAGTATTGAGCAAAAAACGTTAACATGGCGGAAATAATTCCAAAGGCCTTCTTTGGGAGAATCAGACAGATGAGCGTGCAGTGGACTGTATTGTAGAGGCGGCCAAAAGAAGTTGGCATGAAGATAAAGATATACTGGAGTTGAAGATGAACAAGGTGGGCATATTGTTGTAGGAAATTCGCGTGAGGTTGGAAATGGTTGTGTAATAAATGGAATTGGGAAAGGGGGCAAACAAGATGAGCATGAAGGTGAAGGTATTGGAGGGAATGCTGAAGTAGTTGGGTATGTTGTTGAAGGCATACTGGAGGAAATTGGAGATGAGCATGTCATTGATTGTACTGGGGAAGGAGGCAACAGCAGTGGATATTGGGTTATTGTGCAGGCTGAGCGAGAAGGTAGCAAATAAAATAGAGACATCCCGCAGCAGATCGGAGTAACTGGGCATGAAATGGAGGACATTGTGAGGGAGAAAGCATAAAAGCATACAATCGATTTAAGTCCCCCCCCCCCCCCCCCCAACAGTGGAATTCGTTTCCGCTGACCTTTCATAGGCGGTTCTTCTGTCGCGGTTTATTTTTGTTATGGTTTGTCTTTGGGTGTTTGTGTCGCTTATATCATTTTATTTTGGATAGCCTATTGGTCATTTTGTGGGAAGGTAGCTGTCCTTTTGCTTTCCGCTATTGGTGTTTCCATTAGGGTATGTTGTTTCATGTTTGTGTTTCTTTCCCTTCGGTGTCTCTGATGGGAGCTGTGGGTTAATTGTATCGATTCCTGGTCATTGCCTCCACTTCTATTATGCAGAAAGAGATATTACAGTGAATGAAAAAGGTGAGCACAAAGAAGATAGGGCCATTGTGGGTGAGTTCAAAGGGAGTGATCTTGAAACCAAACCCGGATTTTATGGTGACTTAGTATATAAATTCAGAAAAAGATATAAATGCAATGACTTCAGCACCCAATTTCGTAAAATCGTGCCACGTAAAATCGATTTTGTTTCACTGACCATTCCAAGATGGTTCTTCTGTCGCAGTTTATTTTTGTTATGATTTGTCTTTGAGTGTGTGTATCGCTTATATTATTTTGTTTTGAATAGCCAGTTGTTGGAAAGTGACTCTCCTTTTGGCTTTCCGCTATTGATGTTCACATTCGGATCTGTTGTTTCATGTTTGTGTTTCTTTCCCTTTGGTGTCTCTGGTGGGAGCTGTGGGTTAATTGTATCGATTCCTGCCATTGCCTTCACTTCTATTTCGATAAAAAAAGATAGAGTACAACATAAATGTTATACGACAGATTGTATGCATTGTAGTTAACCTAATCGCGGTTGACAACTTTGCTTCCCTCTTTAATTGCACGCTGGGGGATCAGGCCTCGGATTCTATGACGGTTCCAGCGTAGAGGCTTACTGAGAATAAGAGAATATCTAATTTTATGTAATGTTGGTTGGTGCCTGATGCTCTGCCTCTGGTCGGGCCCATCGGATTCTAACTATTTGTCTTCTTTTGCTCCAGCATTTCAGTAGTTTCTGGCTGTCGAGTCCTCACCGTTGTTTCATCTCTGTGGTTGTTTGATTTTTGTGTTCACGGAGATGTTGCACTGATGAGTTAGGGGGACTTCATGCGGACTGAACAAATTATTTGTCTAAATCGCGACGGAAATAAGGGCGAGGATTGTGGCCATGTAGGGTCGTTTTGAGCCCACGTGGAATTCGCTTCACTGACCTTTCATGGGCGGTTCTTCTGTCGTGGTTAATTTTTGTTATGGTTTGTCTTTGAGTGTGTGTGTCGCTTGTGTTTCCTTTGTTTTGGATTGCCATTTTAGCCATTTTGTGGGAAAGTAACCGTCCTTTTGGCTTTCCGCTATTGATGTTTCCATTAGGGTCTGTTGTTTCATGTTTGTGTTTATTTCCCTTTGGTGTCTCTGATGGGAGCTGTGGGTTAATTGTATCGATTCCTGATCATTGCCTCCACTTCTATTTTGAAAGATGTTTTGGAGAGGAGTGTGATGAGGCTAGGGAAAAGAACAAACAAGGAGGGTATGAAGTCAAGGATAAAAGTTTGATGGCGGAAGCAAGGTATCTGAAGGTAACAGAATCGATGGCTATAGAAAAGATGGGAGTGGAATCAATAGTACAATAGGAGAGGCAAAGGAAATATGGTCGGAAACTAGAAACAATGAGTAGTCCGCTGGAGATAAGCGTAAGGAAGAAGGGCTTATTGAGTTTGGGGAAGGAAGTTGGTGTGAAGTAAGAACTACAGGAGTGGAAAGAAATGGAGGTTCGCAGGAAGACGGGGGTACTGAAGGGGGGAGGGGACAAATTTTGAGGCATATAAAGGAGATGATGAGGGGAAAGAGGTTGGTCGTGATAATGGGGATATTGTGGGGGACAAAATGGCGGTGTATCGGGTGTGAGTGAAATGAAAGAGGGAGGAAGAGCTTACAGAGGCACTGAAGAGGAAGAACATACGAATAATTTGCATGGTTTGCAGTGTTTTCTTGCTGTCGAGTCCTCACCGTTGTTTAATCTCTGTGGTTGTTTGATTTTTTGTGTTCACGGAGATGTTGCACTGACGAGTTAGGAGGCCATCTTGCTGACTGAACAATTAATGTGTCTAAATCGCGGCGGAAGTATGGGCGAGGATTGTGGTCACGTAAAATCGATTTAAGCCCCCTGTGGAATTCGTTTCACTTACCGTTCCAAGGCGGTTCTTCTGTTGCGGTTTATTTTTGCTATGGTTTGTCTTTGAGTGTTTGTATCGCTTATATTATTTTGTTTTGGATAGCCAATTGGTCATTTTGTGGGAGAGTAACTGTCCTTTTGGCTTTCTGCTATTGATGTTTCCATTAGGGTCTGTTGTTTTATGTTTATGTTTCTTTCCCTTTGGTGTCTCTGATGGGAGATGTGGGTTAATTGTATCGATTCCTGATCATTGCCTTCACTTCTATTGTGGTAGCTGACATAGAAATGGTAACGTCAGATATGTTTCTTAACAAGTAAGTGGTGGTCCTGTGTGATAATAAGCCATATCCTAGATATGTGAAAGATGCTGGACATGCTGATATATATCTGTCATGTCAACATAAAGTTGAAAGAAAAGAAAAATATTTTTACTGGTCCACAGCAGTTAAGGATAAATGCTGGAATGAATTAGAAAACTTAGTTGCAATAATTCCTTTGCCGATGAAAATTAAGGGGTCACACTCACATGTTTGTGTTGGTAGGAATCTTTGGGAGATGATTCAAACCGCATTGAAACGTAAAACATTCAATTACTGCAACACACAGATGAAGCTGCGGTATTGATGACCTAGTTGTTCTAGAATAAGATAGTTCATTTTTATTTATTTACTTTTTTTTTAAATACATGTTACTCAGTTTTCCATAATACTACTGTTATTGATTCTATTTATGATATTTGCAGCTTTTACTTACCAGTACCTTGTAAGAGTACTATTCCCTAAGTAAGTCTCCACAAAGGGTTATAGGGTCAGCCTCAGATTCAATGACGGTTCCAGCGTAAATGCTTACTGGGAATTAGAGAGAACCTAATTCTATGTAATGTTGGTTGGTGCCTGATGCTCTGTATCTGGTCGGACCCATCGGAGTCTAACTGTTGGTTTTCTTCTGCACCGGCATTTCAGTGGATTCTTGCTGTCGAGTACTCACCGTTGTTTCATCCCTGTGGTTGTTTGATTTTTTTTTTGTGTGTTCGCGGAGATGTTGCACTGATGAGTTAGGAGGCCTTCATGTGGACTGAACAAATTATTTGTCTAAATCGCGACGGAAGTAAGGGCGAGGATTGTGGCCACGTAAAATCGATTTAAGCCCCACATTGGAATTCGTTTCACTGACCTTTCCAAGGGGGTTCTTCTGTCGTGGTTTATTTTTGTTATGGTTTGTCTTTGAGTGTTTGTATCACTTTTATTATTATTTTTTTGGATAGCCAATTGGCCAATTTGTGGGGAAGTAACTGTCATTTTGGCTTTCCGCTATTGATGTTTCCATTAGGGGCTGTTGTTTCATGTTTGTATTTCTTTCCTTTGGGGTCTCTGATGGGAGCTGTGGGTTAATTGCATCGATTCCTGACCATTGCCTTTACTTCTATTAAACACATTTAACTCATAATGTCTATTGGCTAATATACAAAATTTCTGTACTCTTACTTTACTTGGCTAGTCTTATTACAAAAAAAATCATTTTACTTTCTTCATGTTTGGAAAATATATCAGCTGCATTATGCATAACCATTTAAATAATATGCCTGAATCAAATCACGGGCCTTAAATATTGGCAGCATTCCATATCCCACGACATAAACAAGGAATTTCCTAAAAAAAAAAAAAAAAATACATATTATATAATATTTTTGTTTTGTGTACGGATTTAGTATTTCATATTCGTGTACTATTTTCATATTAGTGTGAAAAGTACATGCAAAATGTACATTCCAATCTGTTACTTTGAATTCCCTCCTGTTACAAAGATTTTACATTTTCTCTAATACTTATTCTATCTGATCTTGATGCTTGCCTTTTAAATTTCTTTTGAACCAAATATCAAACAAAATAGAGTCTGCACGATCCTACTTTTGTTCAAAAACATTTGAAACAAAATCTTCCTGTTTTTTGAATCTGTATCTGGCTTCTTTGCTGTTACGTTTTTGTCTGTCCTGTTACTGCAAGCTACAAGTTCTGTCCTGTTATCAAGGAATTACCGCATATAAAATACATAAACTATTTAGCAACACACATTTAAATATGTCTAAATAATTAAAGAAAAACACATTAAAAGTCTCATGGTGTTCTTCTTTTAAAATCTAAGTATGTACAGAATTGCATACAAAAAAGCACACACACACACACACACACACACAGTGTCATCATTGCATGGCTGAAACGGTCTGTTTTCTTTTTCAGCTAATCCAACACCAAGCTTATTTTACACAACAATTACACCAATGTAGCTCTTTTTTGCACACTACCAAAAAATCATAATTTTGATAATTAAAAGACGCTAGTTAACTTTTTTATTATCAGGAAGGAACTGTTCATATATCAGTGCTTAAAGCTCGATGTTGTTCCTTATAAACTCTAACCTGTTAAGACAGCATTGGTGCATTTTGGTATGCTTGAATGTTACACTATAAAATTTGCATGAAAAACAATATTCTATTTTCCATTTTCTCTTGCATGAAATTTTCATTTTCACATTTTTTTTTGTTTTAATGACTCAGGCCTGAAAAAATAGCCGTGTTTCCGCTAACCCGACCGACCCTGCTTGAGACCACACGACTCTACTATTTTTATCAGTAAAAGAACAAAATAAAAATCGAAACACCAATCCTACCATTTTCAATTTCCGACCCAGCCCAGTGTAATCTTTGCGTTTTCCCATAGTAATTTCGCGTTTTTAAAGTACATTTTTGTAGTTTTTTTTTTTTCATCAGTGACTTCCAAATTACAGAGGTAACCTTTTTGAGCATCTAAAATGAATTATGATACACAGTGCAAGTGTCAACATGGCAATTTTATTAACAAAAAAAAAAAAAAAACATGTACAAAAACAAAAACACACAAAAATACAGGCCCAATCCGGTTTTTTTTTCGGAAGAAAAAATAAAATAATAATTAAAAAAAAGTTTCTCCTACAGACCAATTGTTTTGTCAGCATGTTAGAAGAAACACAGCTATTTATCTATCTATCTTCTCATACTGAGTCGGTCTTATTTGGCCATTACCTCAGTTAGGTGGGTGGCTAAATTTTGAATTTAGCATAAACAAATCATCACTGGATGAGCCCTTAAAACTATTTACAATCCGATCACAGAAGTATCATAAAACGCATACCTCTGAGTCTCAGTCTTATACTGTGCGGGCTTTGAACTCCTCTGAGGTCTTGGCATTCACCGCAGAAGATGGAAGACTATTCCACTGAGGAATAGTTCTATGGAAGAAAGAGTTTTTCAGGGCATGATCCTAGGACTGGTACCTACGATACTGTGAGTTATTTGCTCTTGATGCCCTTGTCCGGGTTGACACTGTTGCAGGGGTCAAGTACCTAGCCTTGTTAATTGATACTGTACCAGAATGTATCTTGTAGAAAAAGGTTAAGGAGGACTGTTCACAACGGGTCTCCAGGGATGGCCACTCTAGCTCAACAAGCATGTCACCGACGCTACTTCTATTTCGCCATCATATTTTTTTTAACGCATCATATATATTTTGTTAATACAAGTAAATCACAAAGCAAATCTATCTATCTAGGTTTACTACAACACCCCCTGACGAGGATTACGTGTAGGTGATTGCGCGCCGTGAAGAAAAAGATAGAATGAATAGTGAGAATAAAAGTGCAATAGTGAGATGAATAAAAACAGGTGAAAGTGTTAGTTAATAAGATGAGATTAAATTCAGGTTAAAAACAGGTCTGTTGTGTTTAGGGTAACTGGTGATCAAGAGACCGAACTGCCACACTGAACTGATTCAGTGTCATGCGGACTGAACAAATTATTTGTCTAAATCGCGACGGAAGTAAGGGCGAGGATTGTGGCCACGTAAAATCGATTTAAGCCCCCCAGTGGAAATCTTCCACTGACCGTTCCAAAGTAGAAGTAAAACAAAGATCAGGAATTGATACAATTAACTTACTCCACCCATAAAAGACACCAAAGGGAAAGAAATACAAACATTAAGCGACCAGACCATAATGGAAACCTAAACAAAGGAAGGCCATAAGGACAGTTACTTTCCCACAAAATGGCCATATGGCCATCCAAAACCAAAAGACACAAGTGATACACACAGTAAGTAACAAACAACAAGATTAATAAATCGCCACAGAAGAGCCGCCTTGGAACGGTCAGTGGAAGATTTCCACTGGGGGGCTTAAATCGATTTTACGTGGCCACAATCCTCGCCCTTACTTCCGTCGCGATTTAGACAAATAATTTGTTCAGTCCGCATGAAGGCCTCCTAACTCATCAGTGCAACATGTCCGTGAACACAAAAATCAAAGAACCACAGAGGTGAGACAACGGTGAGGACTCGACAGCAAGAAACCACTGAAATGCTGGAGCAAACGAAAACCAACAGTTAGACTCCGATGAGCCCGACCAGAGACAGAGCATCAGGCACCAACCAACATTATCTCTCTAATTTTCAATAAGCCTTTACGTTGGAGCCGTCATAGAATCTGAGGTCTGACCCACCGGCGTGCAATTAAAGAGGGAAGCAAAGTTGCCAACCGTGATTGGGTTAACTACCATGCATGCAGTCTGTCGTATAATATCCATGTTGTACCCAATCTTTTTATATCGAAGAATGATTTTACGAAACTGGGTGCTGAAGTCATTGCGGTTATATATTTTTCTGAATTTATATACTAAGTCACCATAAAATTCGGGTTCCGATAGACCTTGTTGCAGAAGAGATTTAAGTCCAATATTGAATTTTGAAATTAAATCAGAATGGCGTCTATAAAATTTTGAAAAGGCTTTGCGTAGTTTATGGTACCGATAACCCTGATTAAGGAGTTTAGCCGTTAATAATTTATTACGAGTGTTGAAGTCAGTTACATGACTACACACTCTAGCAAATCGAATTAATTGCGAAATATAAACGCCACAGGACGGCGCACGAGGAACATCACCATCCAAAAAAGGAAAATTTACAATCTCAAAATCAAAGTCATCGCGTTTATCATAAATTTTGCACGAAACAAATCCATCTACAATAGAGAGATGTAAATCCAAAAACGGGGCCTCGGTATCAGAAGAATTTGCTTTATTTAACTGAAGTTCTAGGGGGTAAATCTGACTGATATAACCATCAAAATAGGTATTATCAATATTTAATAAATCATCTAAATATCTAGAAGTAGAGCTAAAAGCTTCAATAATTTCAGATTGGTTATCAATGGAAAGCGACAAAATGAAGTCTCTTTCATAACAATACAAGAATAGATCAGCCACAAGAGGTGCGCAATTAGTACCCATCGGAATACCCACAATTTGTCTAAATAACTTAGTACCGAATCTAATATAAATATTGTCAAGTAGAAAGGTGAGGGCATCACACACTTTCTGACATGACCAAAGTGTATGATTCTTATGCTCTTTAGAAGTGAAAAATGCCAAGGCGGCTCTTCTGTGGCGATTTATTTATTATGTTGTTGTTTGTTACTTACTGTGTGTATCACTTGTGTCTTTTAATTTTGGATGGCCATATGGCCATTTTGTGGGAAAGTAACTGTCCTTATGGCCTTCCTTTGTTTAGGTTTCCATTATGGTCTGGTCGCTTAATGTTTGTATTTCTTTCCCTTTGGTGTCTTTTATGGGTGGAGTAAGTTAATTGTATCAATTCCTGATCTTTGTTTTACTTCTACTTGGCAGCATGACCAAGGAAGATGGCAAGCTGTTCCATTGCACAACAGCCAAAGGGAAAAACGAATACTTGTAATAATCGGTTGAGGTATGGATTTGACGATACACAAAGCGATGGCGCAGGCTTTGACGGGTTGCTCTTGTTGGCGGCTGGAAATACGGTGGCATTTAAATGGCAACCATGCCGTGTGTGATTTTATATAACATACAGAGGCGAGCATCAGCCCTCCCCTGTTCCAGTGACCGCCAGCCAAGTACTTTCTGCATCTTTGAAACGCCTCAATCCTCAATCCACGGCCTCAACGGCACAGTTTGTCGCCTATGTAGATTGCCTCCTATGTATCTTCATCACTCACTGTAACTGTCCTTGATTGTACTTTAAATAAGAAAGATGGTGGACTGAGGATTAAGGTGATGGTGGAGGGCCAGCGGTATACTCGAACTTGAAGCGGCCCGTAGCCTCGATGTATGTGGCTAGCTTCTGTCGTATGACCTCTCTCCAGTTTGGTAGTTCTGGGTGTTGGTCGTCACTCGGTAGTAATTATAGGTCTGGTCCGTGTATTCCTAGTTGGGATGACAGGTTCCTCCATAAGGTATCACGCTGTTGCTGATAGATAGGACAATGGGTGAGGTAGTGTTCAGTGGTCTCTATAGCCCCACACTGACACGTGTTATTTTCACACTGTCCTAGCTTGTGTCTATACTCATTAAGTTTGCAGTAGCCGGTCTGTAATTGAAGTATAGCACAGAAGCCTGACCTGTTCGGGCTATCAACAAATCTCTTGGTGTCGACCTTGGGGACATGTTCGTAGTATGTCCTCCCTTGCTGTGAGTTATCCCACTTGGATTGCCATCTTGAAATCTGGCTCCGCTTGTTGGTTTCTCTGATTTCTTGGATGGTGGTATTTCTTGTCCCTTCTGGCTGGTCATTTGCTTCTTTGGCAGCTTCTTTGGCTAATTGGTCTGCCAACTCATTCCCTGCTATGCTCGAATGGCCTGGAGTCCACTCGATCTCCACAGTTGAGCCCTTCTCCTGTATAGCCTTGATGGTCTGTCTTATTTCTCCAGTGACGGCTCTGTAGCTCATGTCCTTCCAGTTCAGAGTAAGGATACCTACAGCAGATTGGCTATCACTGAAGATACTCAGCATCTTACTTCCCAGGCTGGATATATGTTGTAGGAAGTACTGAACTGCGACCAAGATAGCAACAAGCTCTCCAAGCAGTATGGAACCTCTTCGACATACTGGTCTCTTCAGTGGGACCGGGTCTTGCGTGGGTGGGTACAATACAGCACCTGCACCACAAGGGCCAGGATTGGTAAGACATGATCCATCCGTGAAGGCGAATGTTGTTTCCTTATCGGTGTCCAACATCTTGTCTGTGATCAGCTGTTTTCCGAGTTCCACCTGTTCTTGGTTCCGTGTCTAAGATGATCCCAAACGACTCCAGTAAGCTGGGAAATTCTTCACCATGGTCAGGCAGCCAGCTTCGTAATCGGCTTCTGGTTCCATTCTAGTGATGTCGATTTCTGTTTGGGCTGTCATTTCCTGTACTTGAGACATTGCCAGTGACATAGGGGAGATGTGTCGAACTGGTGCTTCTGCCTGCATGCAACTGATAAGGGTCTGCTTTATCGGTTGGTCTATGGCCTTAGACTGTATCTTAGCCATGCCCCTTATAGCTGCCTCAGCAAAACGTAGTTCCAATGGGAGGACACCTGCCGAAACTTCCATAGCTTCAATGCCTGCTGTGTTTGGTAGGCCAAGACATAATGCAAGGGCCTTGCGTTGGACTTTGTTCAGGATGCTGACATTGCTCCCACCTTGCCATATTGTAGAGCCATAATCTATCACTGATCTGATGAGGGTACTGTACAGTCTTAGTAGCTTTCTCGTTGAGATATTTCCTACTCCTTTAACTTCCCTAATCACTTTGAGAGCTTTTGATGCCTTTCTCTCTTGTTCACAATGTGCTGTGAAAAGGTGAGACTTTCGTCAAGAGTTATGCCCAGGATTTTTGGTGTTGAGTTATACTTCAACGTTGTGTCATTGGTCTTAAAGCCATCTCTCTGGGTTTCTGTCTGATCCCTTGAGAAGACTGTGTACTCTGTTTTCGGGAAGCTTACATCCATTCTCCATTGGCCACACCATCTGATGACTGTACCAAACATTCTACACACTGTGCTGACCGCTATATCCAGACATGTCTGTGTATCCCACATAGTGCCATCATCAGCATACTTGACGTGCATGCCGTCCCTTCTACATGCTTCATACATCTCTCTGGTGAAGATGTTGAATAGGACTGGTGAGAGTACACTCCCTTGAGGCAAACCGACAGTGGTGTGAAATGTAGGTCCTGAGATGTCTGCCACAAAGCATCTTGCTGATCTATTGGTTAGGAAACTCTCAATCCATTTCAGCAGTCTGCCGTTTACCCCTATCTTGTGCAGCTTATAGATGAGACCTTTCCCCAACACTCTGTCGTATGCCCCTTTCAAGTCTACAAATATGGCTGCCGTGGACTTGCCCTCATTGAAGCCATCAAAGATCGACTGTGTCAGCCGCAATACAGCGTTGACTGTAGAGTGGTTCTTCCTGAAGCCCTCCTGCTCTGGATCCATCAGCTTGTTACCTTCCACATGGGACTGCAGCCGTGCCAGGACAATTGTTTCCATGGCCTTGGCTAGACATGGGGTTAGGCTAATTGGGCGATAGGAAGACGACATGTAGTAGCCGCTTTTACCCGGCTTCCTCAGGAACTTGATATCAGCTGCTTTCCAGGTCGCTGGTAAGGCCCTTTCTGTACACGACTGTCTAAACAGCTGGAATATGACCTCCTTCATGTTGTCACCAGAAATGATGAACAGTTCAGATGGGTATTTGTCCGGGCCAGGGGCTTTACCTTTCTTGAGCCGCATGATGGTTGCCTCCACCTCTTCATATCGTAGATCCGAGTTAAACACAGCTTCCCTTGCCTCTGATGTGTCCATATCTATGTCTTGAAG